>JAVQKC010019222.1:0-57349 GCA_036025475.1 Philypnodon macrostomus
TGTACCCAACATAAAATATTATTATGACCCCACCCTACAACAAACAGGAAGTCAGCCATTTTTAATTGAATTTGGGAGGTCAGGTATATTTGACAGCCTCTAACTTGCACATACTTTGCCCGATTAGGCTCAAACATGAAATACCTAATTACCCCCCGGGCCCCGAACACATCTGACCAATATGATTAGTTACCTCTAAAGCGTCCCCTATAGACTGAAAGACGATTGGAGTTTGGGGGAATTTAACAAAATTTGGCAAAAATATTCTTCACAATCATTCAGACAAATCAAAAAAGTCAAATAGACCCTTCCAGTGATTGTCATGATTTGGGGGCGGGCCTCTTAATTGCTCGTTAACAATATAAAAACCCTTAGAAATCACACAAAGTCTGATTAAGGTCCCGTTGGTGACAGTTGTGACAGACGCATGGGGCCGTTTCGCCGATATACACCTTGCTGTTGGGGATGACAGCACAGGCCTAGGCCTTTATATGTATAGTGTGTTGTACACTACATTGAACATTAGATTGTACGTAAGAGACACTAAAATCATTTATAATTTTCTTAGTTGCCAGGTCGGAGGTTTACCTTCTGTCAGGAGTACCACAGTGCCACTGTAGAACCAGGACAGTACAGTGCGGTCACCAGAACTATAGATCCAACAGAGGTGTTTACGACAGTACAAGGCCAGGTGATGCGAAGTTGAATTTCAATTAGTATATTCTATGTAAAAAAATGGTTACTGATCATGCCTAATTACTTAATCATGAATGTTATGTTTACAGGTGCCAGTATTAGAGGCAGAGTATATGCCTGTTAAACCCGGTTACAGATCTGCTTCTTTTAAGACTTGGGACTCAAGCATATGCAGATCTAAAATGCACTCTAAAACCCCAGATCCAGCTCGGGTGGAAGAATTACGAAGGGTGAGGGTGTGCTTTTACATAAACAGTGACATTTAGTCTTAGTTTTGCCCTATAACTAGGTTCATCTTTATTGACTGATTGTCAACAATATTTTAGCCATGGAGAGAGAACATCCTACACGACAATATCTTAAAGCCTCCTCTTTTCCGGGACCCATGGACCTGGAGTCAGCACTCTGAGGACTTCCAGCTCTACAGTAAAGCTTCTCCTTTCTTCAGCGCTCCCCCACTGAGCATCCATTTGGCCGGTATGAAACCTCGAGAGTAGTATTTGTTTAACGTGTCAGAATACAGCCTTTTATCAGTTTGTTTCTAGATATTTTGTAAAAGACACAGATGAAAATGTATAACAGCTTGGAAGTCTTTCATTTGATTTTCCACACAACACATTACTGGTAATTAAAATCTAATGCACAAATAACAGCACCAAATGGAGTAACACAAAGCAGCATGTGACATCCTTTGACAATAAACTATGTCCACTAAATGTTTAATCATTAAAACATGTGGTATTCTTCATTTTCATCAGCCCACTGTATGTGTTGTGTTGCTAAGCTTATGCTGCCTGTAGGTCAGTGGTTCTCAAGTTGCTGTCAGGGTATTGCTGTATCTTAGTTTTAGCTCCTAGTCTTGGTCTTGGACTAATTTAGGTCCATTTTAGTTCTTTAAAGATGGTACATGGCAAGCTAGACGTGAGGTAGTAGATTATGGAAGTAGAAAGTGTCTTTTTAGCAGCCAAATGTATTATTGATGTATTGCAATTGAGAGAGTTTATCATAGTTTGGTTCTGAGTAACACGCTCAACACATTTCGTCAGGAGTTAGCCTCACAGATAACAAAAACAGAACAACTTCTATTCATCTATTTACCTTTTCAGTGCATGTTGATCTGACTGTGCTCTTCATTTCCAGGAGACACTCTGCAGAAAGAGCAGACATCAGCAGCCAAAGCCCAGTACAGTCGCTGGATGAGAAAGTTGCTTTCTGTAGACACCCGCACTGGCCCAGTACCTGAGTTTAAGTGCCATATGGCAGGAACAGATAAGTTACAGGAGATACTCAAAGATAAGCCCCAAAAGTATTCTCTGAGGAAGCCTGGCCTTTTGCTGAAGGTACAGATACGTACTAATCCGTCACAATGTAGTTGAAGACATACGATTATAAAAGGACAGCTTTTATTTAAGCATAAAAGGTTCAACTCTAATATAGAATTGAATAAGAATATGTTGCACAACTTTTTTTAAGGTTGCAAGTCCAGTGTTTTTCATTTCAAACTATAACTGTTATAAAGGTGTATTTTTACTGCTGCTGCTATCACAGTCTCTCATTTCTTGTCTTTTAATGCTTGTTGTATGTTTCTGCTGCAGCCTGTGCCTCACCTGTCTGTTATCAGCCTCTCTGCAGATGCCACAGATGAGCAGTCGTCTAAGCAGCAAGAACAATGATGTTCCCAGACACTGCTCAGGGTTTCACAACATTCGGTACAAGTCAGACTTTTTAATTTACAAATCATATAAATAGTACTAAACAAACTGCTGTACAACAATTTTATTCTAATGAGATGTTTCTATACAGGAGATTTGACAAGAAATCTTCATTATTGTACAAGAGAGCAGCTGGACCTCTGACAGAAGAGCAGAAGGATGTTTTACAGTCATCACATGATAAATCATATTTGCATGGGAAACATGCATATGTCCCATGTTCTAAGTGAATGAAAGAAACATCAAAAGAGCTGTTGCAAGGTTTTATTTTTGTAAGGAGCACTTTTGTGGACATGAACATTTTGATACCTATTTACAGCAACATTTAAATATTTATTTTTCATTAACCAAAATTAGCATATTGTATAAAAGTGCAACAAAGAAAGCACTACCCACAGTAAAAAGGACTGGCCTCTAATTGTGTTAAATGGTCTTAATGTTTATTACTGTATTGAGTTATAACTTAGAAATACATTGAGAGAGAGTCTAGAGCCCACTGATTTTTACTGTTGATAGTTATAATACCGGTGAAATCATAAGTGTTGATGTGCATGTGTGGTCACAGGACAGGTCAGAATGTTCTTTCAAGAGGATGAGAGCAGATGTAGGCTCTGCTGTCTAAAATCTGCTTGGCGATCTTCTTGATGTTGGCGTCATTGTTCTCCGGAGAGTCTAGAACAGAGAAAGCAGCCTACATCAAAAGCTCAATTGCATTTGATCAATTAAGGGGGGGGCTGACATTGTGAAAAAACGTAAAGCAGTGAAGGGTGTTAATATGTGAGGGATTCTACAGCATTTTACTACAAGCCTGTTAATTACAATTTAAACTTGGACTTACGCTTTTGCAACTGAGCCATCAAGTAATTGTTTTTAAAGTGTGCTTCAGTGCAGAATGTGTTTGTGAGCAGCACCTAAAAAAAAAAATCAAAAAGAGAACATTTTAGAGGCCACATGTGCGAGGGTAAAAGTTAAATCTGACACAGGTGTTGTTGACACAGAGGGAACAATGGCACAAATCAATTGAATCCATTTGTTCCTTTTTGAAGTCGTAATAGCATCAGAACTTTATTTGAACTTGAAAAACTAAAGCATTCCTTGTAAAATTGTGTAACTCATACTATACTGTACACGTGTCATTAGATCCGCTGACATTAGAAGTCCCTTTTTTTTCTAATAGGAAATCCACTTACATTCAAAGCCTCCTTTTCATGTCCTGTCCTGTTGCAGATCTGGTTTACTCTGCTTCAGAGTTCTGATTATAAACAGAACTGGGCCACAAACACACTTCTGTTTATACTCAGCCATATGGCACTTATTTGCCTTTTTTCTGATATTTAAAATGTCAAAGCTACATTTTTGTAGTTTACATTTAGGTAGAACTCTTTGAGCTACAGCCAAAATGTGCTATGAGTGGTCAGTGTTTCATTTTTTAGGTCCCTGCTCCAAATATATAAAAAATATTGTCTTAATATTGCTAAATACTGTTCCAATGATATTTTTAGAAACCGTTTAATAGATACACCTCTACAAAACAGAGGACTACAAAGACTGAAACAAACTTACACTAGTTACATAAACGCCTTTTAGTAGTTTGTAGAATTACAGCTTATCAAAACTTGAAATGTTACAAGCTGCTACTGTGATTAATAAGCCAAAAGCCAATTATTTGAACACACACAGCATCATAAAAAACATGTTGCAGCTCTGATTGTTAACAACAGCAAAGCCTCACATGTGTCTTTTATTGGACCACACAAAACTATTAATGTGAACTGCTAGTCTAGATAATTAAAGTGACATGATTAAAAGCTAGCTCAAGATGCTCACAAGAAAGAAGCAATGATGTCTTGAGTAGTTTTTCACATACACACATTTGTTATTAGGCTAATGCTGTATGTATTATATAATATATATAATAAGTGAAGCTGTAAATGAGTTTTCATGAGGGAGTCTGAAGGAGTACCTCGTGGTCGTGGTTGCGCAGCCCGATGCTGATCGAGCGACTGGTGCGTGACAGGACGGCTGTCATGGCGTACAGGTTAATCAGCACATCTGCCACCCTCTTCAGGACCAGCTGTTCGTCTACGATCGTCTGAGGACACAGAGTAAACTCTTGAATGTGCAGTGTAACATTTTCAAATTGCCTTTTTGGCATGGTATTCCCAGGGCAGAGTTTAGTCAATCTGCTAACATTAATCTAAATCAAGTAAAAACAAAACTCATTTAGCTTGTTCACACATTTTCTGAAACCAGTGAGCAGTCTCATTTCTGACCTGGCGTCAGTATTTCCTTAAACAGTGTGTTTTGAGCTGTTTGCAGCTGTAGACTACAATGTATTAAAGCTCTCGAAGGACACTTCCAGGGTTTTGATTTACATCATACAGGAAGTCTGGGATGCTGACTCGTTTCCAAAAGGTTTACAGTTTCTTTGGAAAGTGTTCTGACTCCAGGACTACAATCACTGAGAGAGGGAAGAGAGGGGAGAGAGGGAAGAGAGGGAAGAGAGGGGAGACATTGGAGCAGCAGCTGTCCAACATATGCACACAACTCTGAAACACTGATGGGAAGATCTTTATGTAATTATAAAAATGCTCATTCAGCTTTTGAAATACGACTGGGAGCTCTGTTCAAAGGAAATGAAAACACTGGGGCAGGATAAGGCCAGAGCGATTTCCCAAACTATAAATGTTAGAAATTACCTTGCCGTATCTATACAGCAGGCTCTCCACAGTTGATCCAAAAAGTGAGGCGTTGTGCTCAAACCTCTTGGTGCTCTCCTATAAAGAAGACATAATATTTACCATGCACAACACCATTAATAATATAAAGTTAGTCTGTGTTGACTTACTGTTAAGCTGGGGTGCACCACGCCATCTTTCCCAGTCAGACCTAGGTCCACAGAACCACCAAGGGCAGTCCTCAGTTTCTGACCTGCCATCCCCAAAGCAAGGCCTATATTTCCTTTCTTCATCTCTCTAAAGCATGATGAAACACATTTTATCTGATGAGTTACATTTACATTTTATTTGTATTAATGGCAATGCTACAGAGAAGAAATCTTTTATTTCCTTACTTGACTTTTCCTGTCAGGACTTTTCCAGCGTACTGCATTCCAGTGAGAGAGATGTACATCCTCAGGATCTCATTGGTCCCCTGACAACAGATCATAACAGACTCTATGAAGCTCAGCTGTAACTCTGTTCAGTCCATTTATTTAGGCAGGAAGTATCCCTTTACCTCACCATATTCGTTCAAAACTCTAAACATATGCCCTCTGCTGGCCTAGTCTTACAATAGCATTCCCGTGTGAGATTTCATCTTAATTTTCTTCATTTGTATGGCGTAATTATTTAACTTCAAAGGCTGGTTTTATGTGAAGTATAATATATTGTATAATATATTGTATCAAAATGGTGAAAGGAACAGGCTAAATGATCATAGTGATACATGAAACTGTGAGTAAACTTAGCATTGACAGTATTGGATTTTAATTTTTCATTCATTATATGGACAAATCACCCTGTTAAAATCACAACTAAGAAATACCTCAAAGATGGGCAGGATGCGGCAGTCCCGGACATATCGCTCAAAGGGGTAGTTTTTGGTGTAACCCAGACCCCCGAGGACCTGCAGGGCTTCACTGACGCAAATCCAACCTCCTTCTGAACTGAAGATCTACACAAAAACACATGTCAAACAATGTAATGCAGTACATTGTAGATACTGATCTAACCTTTACAATGGCAGCCTCCACAGAGCAGTCTGGAAGCCCAGGTCTGTCCATCATCCCGGCTGTGAGGTACGCCATGCTCTCCATCACAAAGGCATTCATCGCCATCATGGCAAACTTCTCCTGCAACAAAATAAAAACACATTAAGGCTGCATTATATGAGAAAAACATTTGAGATTTTCTAATGAAGTTGTAGGTGTGATATGAATATTTGGGCAATATTTTAATTCAAGTTCAATTGATTTTACTAGTAACTAAACAAGGCCAACATAGGACTAAATCAAGGAATCATGACTACAATTTGACTTTTAAATATATATTTTTTGTCACATCCCATACACAGTGCATGAATTTGGGCTTTTCTTAATAAGGGGTTGTACCTGGATCATCCCAAATTCACTCAAACTCTTGCCGAACTGCTTCCGTGTGGCTGCGTACTCTGAAGTCAGTTCTGTTTGAGACACAAAGAAGCTGTTTAACACTTAATATCAGCAACACTACAAAATACCATATAATAAATGGCAACCTATGAGTTTCTTGATCATTCCAGCTGATGAACTGCCCATACTGAACCTTCCAGAATTCAAAATATTCATTGCAACCTGTAAAAGCAAGTATATTTTATAGGCATTATCATCATCATCATTAAACAAGGCATCTTTACCTTGAAACCACCTCCTACTTCTCCAATCACATTCTCTATTGGCACTGGCACATTCTCAAAGGCCACTTCACAAGCTAAAACATGAAAAATAAACAAAATATAGTGATTTAAGATCAAATTTAGCTTGTACATTTCTACTGTAACTTACTGTTGGATCCGCGAATGCCAAGTTTGTCCTCAGGCTTGCCACTGGTTATGCCTCCAAATGCCCTTTCCACTATAAAAGCTGTAATCTTATCTTTCTTGACATCGTTTTCAACCACCTCTGTTCGTGCAAAAACTGTCATGATGTCTGCCCAGCCTCCATTCGAAATCCAGATCTGACGAGATAGTAAATGGTACAGCTCGTCACAAACTCAAAAAATCCACATTCGAGGTGGCACAGAACTTACCTTCGAGCCGTTAATGAGAAAATGTTTACCATCTTCAGATAATGTGGCTCGTGTCTGAATAGAGGCTGCATCACTTCCACTGAAAAGAGAAGATGTAAATACAGGATTTGATCTGTCTGACTGGTTCAGATCCAAAATAACATGAAAGTGAAAATTTGCTTATTCTCTGGCTAGTTATACTCTATCCCTTAAATATACCCAATTTAGATTTCCCATAATTATCTGCTTGTTTTAGACATCTGAATAACTGTAGCTCACAAAATGTTGCTTATTTTTATATTAAACCCAGTCATGGGCTTCTACCTTCCAGGCTCAGTCAGACAGAAGGCAGCCATGTGTTCTCCAGTGGCCAGTTTTGGCAGATACTTCTGCTTCTGTTCTTCATTTCCAGCTATTAGAATCCCCTAAAACATTTTTTAAAAGTACAGTGAATGGACTGACGCTGTTTATTGAGTCACAAGACACAACTTGTATAATGTATGACTGAATACGGTTTTACCTTGAGACCAATGGCTTGATGCGCTGCCAGTGTTACAGCAATGGAGCCATCTAAAGCAGTTATTTCAGCAAGTCGTGCATACACCGTGTTGGATAATGCCAGACCACCTGTGGGCGGAGTTTAATTTGAGTGGGAAGAGGGAACATAACACCCCACGACCTCTTGTGGCATACCTATAGTTTTTGTGAATTTAATTTAAACAAGAATATGTTTAAGTTAGATATACTTGCACATAATCTCTCAAATTAAAATGAAAGGGAGTCAGGTTACCTAAACTGATGCAAGAGCAAATTCCCTATGCTCTGGCTCTGGCATAACAAATGAGTTCACATAAATGAGGACTTCATAGCATTCTTTTATCTTACCTCTTGACAAATCCAGTCTGGGAACCAACCATGTTAACTTTACACCATTCAGAAGACCTTTTGAAAGTAATATGAACAAATACAGCTCTTACCATACTCTTCTGGAATCTGCATTCCAAACAGACCCAGCTCTTTGAGTCCATTCAGTGTCTCTGGAGGGATTTTAGCTTCTCTGTCAATCCTTGCAGAGTCAACTGTTAACAAGATATAAGGTGTACATTATTTAGTTCAGTTGTATAGGTACTGAATATAAACAATCATAACATCCTTCTACTACCTTCTTCACTGAAGAATTTCTCAACAGGTGCAACAAGCTGATTAACCTCATCAACTTCATCATTTGAGATTTCTGGATATGGAAACACCTCGTTCTGCAAAACAATAAAATACAAATTTAAGATGAGACTAAACTTATGTACAAAAATTACAATTTGTCAACACTACATATATATTCTGAAATGATGCCATAAACATCTGAGATAATGATTAAAATAAATAAACTATTACCAAGGCTCTCTTTAAAAGAAACTCTTTAGCTTTATATTTATTTTACATGGTTATTTCATGCTAAATGAATTATTGTTCCTAATCACCAAAGACCTCCCGTTTGTTTATTACCAGTTTGAGCTCGTCTCACAGGACACCACGGTTAATGCAACTGACTTGCTAGAATAAATGATTCAGGATTAATAGATTTTTGTTACAAAATATTTCAGATTTCACTGCCATCATTCATCTAAGTGGCGCCGAAGGGGGTACAAATTGTTAAAGTTTGCAGAGAAATATAGGTCAATCATATAGGACGGCTCGGTCGGCGAAAAGACAGCACCTCTCACTGTTATTGGGTTACTCAAAGCTCAAAATGACACTAACGATATATAAGAATAACTTAGTTTAAATGGCAAAAAATAACGCAGATTGCAGAAAGGACAGAAGACACAGAGTGAATCAATGTCAAGTGTTTGTACACACAAACTGAACACCTCTTTAAGCCCTTCAAAATAACAAATAATGTTAGTCTGATTGACAGGTCTGTGCTGCAGCAGGGACTTGTTTGAGTGATTGTTAGAAGTAGCCATGGATCTATTAAAGCCATGGGAATAACACATCTGACTGTATTTTAATTGAAAGAGTTTTAGCAAGATAAGGACTGGGATTATCTTTCTGATAGTCTATTCATTCAATTGAATAATATATACTTATTTGATCGTTCTGATATGAATTGTATATTATTTAAGCAGCTATTTACTTGTGTGCAGACCCATGCATTGTAAAAGTAAACCATTAGACTACACTGGAGAAGTTACACTTCTAGATGCTCGGAATCTAAACTTGAACTTTAGTTTCTTGATCAAGATGTCAAGTGAAGGATACGGTCACCCATAGAACCCAGACAGACGTGATGAAACACGGATTATATTCCTTTATTCAAGGCACTTTTAGGAACACGTTGCTGTCTTACCTTGTTCACTTGTCCCAGGAACAGGTCCTTGGCGTATGCGAGGTTTCTTGAATGAGTTTTAAATAACCTTTGCTGTTGTTGGAGCTGTAACACTTCTTTTCCGACATTTCTGGCAAGAAGACTTCTCCCGACCCGATGAGCAGACTTCGATAAAATAAAAATTCTGTTCACATTCATATTTACTTCAATACTCTGCTCACAAGCTGTAAACAGCGGACAGAAAACAACCACCTTTTACCTATTTCTGTCGCACGCGTATGACGTAACACTGTGGGTAGTTTATCAAACTTCGTAACGAGCAGCTTTCACGGCTCTGGCCTTAGTTTAGTAAAAAGTACAATTATTAGTTGCGGTTTAATTGTCTTTTTGGTATTGGTTAAGCCTATCCTGTCGGTTCTTGCTAAGTTCTGGTTTTGGTCCAGTTAAGCGAAGCACCAAAGAAGAACCGAAGGACGAAAAAATAAATAACTCTATCTTGTCGTTGGTTCAGATGTTGCTCTTTGTAGAGATCTATGTCGCACAAATGAACTCTAACAACCTGCCAACCAAGAGAAAATTGCTTTTTTAGCCCTGTTTTTGATTGCCTTTCGTAAAAAGTTTAACATTTCCGACACCATGTAAACTCATCACAGCCATGCAATACCACTTATTGAACACTAGATGGTAGTACGCAGACGTTACATGGAAAATAATAGAGTAGATTTCCAAAATACATTAATAATGTAGACCCTAAACAAGCCTACATACGTATAATGTGGCTCATACTAGACAACACATTCTATTGTGGAGCAGTATGCTATTTCATTGATTGTCAATCTAGATGTAAAATACTTTTACATAAAATTCTTTGGATAAAAAAACAAATCAGACAATAGGATTTTTATCTCATTTTGTTGATCTCCTATGCCCTTGATGATGTCTGGCAGAGGATGTGACCCCCTCCTTACCGACCCACTTTAAAGCTGATGGCTATTTTTAGCTCCCAGCTCAAGGGCCAGACAAACACAGCAGCCAGGGTAAACTGTCAGTCAGACCACCTGCTACAGTCGGGCAGCCAGCCAAGCACTTTTACCGAGCAAGGCCTGAATTAAGAATGAGTGTACTGCTGCTTTGCCCTTCATTATCTCAGAAAACATCCACAGGTTTTGAGATATCCTTCAAACATTCTGCGTTCTGAGCAAATTTGGATACTGGATGCTTGTTGGTCAATCCCAATTTGCATCAGTGGAGTAATCTTGCAGTATATTAATCCTGTGATTAAGTAGGCTAGTGATTATCTATAATGTAATTGCCTAACTGTCAAAAATAAATTCCTATTAATTCAATTCTTCAAACACATAATACAGAAATAGACACACACCGTCTATGTTTTTGGTGGGGTTTTTTTGTGGGAGAAAGTAAAAACAGGACCCGCACTCATTCTGTCAAGTATCAAGCAAAAGAGGCTGGCCAGGTTTAACAGTATACCATTTTATTTTGCGTTCTCAACATTGTCACAGTACTAGTTTTTACATCAATAGGATTTTGTCTACTTTAGAAACAGAATGCATAATAAAATAACTGCACTCATTCCTCCCCTTTGACTTCAACTGTGGGCTATAATGGACGTGTAATAGTAGTTCCTATGATAATTCAGAGGCAGAGAAAAAGCAATGATGATTATGTCAAATATCAAAGGAGAGTTGAAGAGCACATTCAATGTAACTGCACACATTGAGTAGTAATATAATCCTCATATAAATTTACAATATATATATTTACATTGTCCCCACCCGACATTTAAAATCCCCTTTACATTTGTCCACATGGATTTCTATTTACATTGTTTGTGTACAATACAATGGAGGTGAAATGCATGCTGGAGAATAACTTTTAAAACAAAAATAACAACAATTCTAGCAGGCCGGAAGTTATCTAAATGTAAACAAGCATTGCTGAAAGTTTAGGGTCCTGTATAGGCAAGCCTGCCGGTCAGAAGAATAATACAAAATAAAGACAAGTAAATACAGTAGGCATCAATGGCATGCAACAAAGCACCTCACATGGAGTCAAGGACCACGGGATGATGTAGTGAGAGGGTATAATCTACTACATTATCATATAGTTTGAAGTTACTTCAGAATAAGGGTAATTGTATGACAATAATTAGGTAGTATTTTAAAAGGATACAAATAACTTGTCAGTACCTGTAATTAACTAGTGGAGTTTATGTCTACAATGTATACCGACTCTGGACTGTATTGAATAAAATCGTATTAATCATATTAGAAATGTAACATACAATTAGTATTGTGTGTAGCAACAAAAACCCCTAATACAATAAGAATCAGAACACAAAGTAATTCAGTCAATTGTTCAATTAATACTTTTTTCCAGCTTCATCACAAGACATATTTTCTTTCTGTGATACCACTTGAGTTCACGTTGGTAAAATATTTTTCAGTGGGTAAAATTGACATTGTTTTTTTGTGCCACTGTATATTACTAGAAGACTACTACTAGTATGACATCAGTGAATATGGTACCAGAACCAAGGTGTTTATACTTTAAGCCAGTTCTACACTACACTATTCATTCAAATAACTGTAACTCTGATTTTGACAATACTTCATTGTTCAAGATTAGCCTCAGAATACATGCATCTTTGAGTTTGGTGGAAAAAGGTCAAGTATCTCTAAATCCATGTGGACACTTCATTGAAATGCAAAAAAACAAACAAAAAACAGACAACACAAATACAAATGTGACAAAATAATAATAACATACATATTGCACATACAAAACAACTCCATCTTATAGTCTTCTTCGAGCAGGTCGGACTTCACTCTGCAGCTAAATAAAACAAGTGCTGTGTAAAATCTTCAAAATCTTCGCCCCGCTCCAGCGCACACACAACAGACATGCCATAATATGTCAAAATAAATGATATAAAACTGCTATTTGTGATGAGTACAATGCCATCACAGTTTGATAATTATTGATTTCTCTTCGTGAACACAGTGAAACGTCGTCCACACTCAGCCAGCTGAGAGTTTCCCGTCCGGACAGACAATGTGAAGCTATTTACTGTGTGCTTCTTCCATGAATCAGTCTTGAAGAATCTTTCATGTTTTGCTGCTACAGTGTTGTATTGCATTGTTCATTGTTAAAAATACTTCCAAAAATAAAATAGTGGCGGACAAGCGGCCAGATCTAAAGGGTGGACATTAAGAGGAATCCTTTTGTAGCTCGCTGTGGCTTCCTATATTCTTTACCACGTCAGCACATACCATTTCAACCATAGTATTTTAACTCAAAGGCAACCATTTGCAGGAGTAGCCCATGAAATATATAGGTACTTTCTTCTATGTCGCCTACAGTTTATGTGAGTACAATACTGACATTTTAATTGATGCCGGTGGTTTGGTATAGTATAATAATAACAGTTGATATTAGTTTACAAATCTAAGCACAATATACATAAAGCAATTCATTTTTGTGACTAAATCAGTAAATGGTTGAATAATTGGCACATTCATCACTGCTAACAGAGATATCACAGTGCACTATGAGCTACAGCTACATTAACTACTTGTACAGCTTCGGCTACGTTAAACTGTATATAAAGTTGAACAAAGTCAATACAGAAAAGTGAAGCCAAAATATCAAACTCGCCCTGGTGGCCGGCTACAGTAGTGTTTGTATATCAGTCTGGAGTCAAGGGTGCATGGCAAACTATCATTTATAGAACTACTTAAATGTACCAGCAAAATTATTGTACTCATTATTATATTATATATTATATTATTGTACTGATTGTACTCAAAGCAAATATGTATTTAAGACCGGATTGTGTTGATTTCACTGCAAAACTGGATGACAAACACACAAAATTGATTTCCAAATCAGTATAGCCACCGAAAGAATCATAATATGGCTTCACTTTATCAGGAAGTGGCATTGCATCAACCATTTTTAAAAACAGTATTTGGTATTACATCTACATCTGCTTCTTTCTGGTTTGTCATTAAAACATTCCCCTGAATAGATAAAATCACATAAGTTAAATTGACCAGTAAAAGAGTTCATCATAATGTTTGAAATATACGGATCAGAACAGTACTTGTGGTCTTGTGCATGCTATTCTAAAATAAATAGAGCAATTCAGAATAAAAATATGAACTGCCCTGTCAAGAGTGTAACTAAAAAACTTGAGGGAGGCACTGGATCTCATCTGGAGGAGCAGCCACCGATGCACAGTGCAAATGTCCAATCACAGTTCAGTCAGAGGTTGTCCCTAAGTGGCTTTCTGTGTTCATTCATTGACTGAGCTCTGGGAAGGATCAATCATCTATAACTCGTACAATCTAAAGATGACCAAGAAGCAATCAGCACTACTGTCCTACATGTGGCAGTGTATACAACTCAACTCAGGTGGCATTCAAACTGAGTAATAACCAAGGTATGTTCTTAGCACATGCTGGTAAATTTTAAACAGCAAATTATCTAGATACAACTAGTAAATGACACATTTTGTTTTCACAGCCAATGGTATATTTGGGGATTTTAAAATGAATCAGCAAAAACTAAAGTTAGCTCTTGGTTCGGATCCGGTTCCTTACATAGCACACCAATGGTAACTGTCGTTGTAATTCCTTTAATTAGTCCAAATGGATTAGAGTCAGTTTGTTTTTCTGTCAGTCCAGATTCTTGGAGCCTTCAAACCAGCCTGTGCTGACTCAGTCCACTCCTCTTAACTATCCATGGCTTCACACAACTGTGCTGATGCCGCTGTGCTTAGGCTTAGTGCTGCTGGGGGCCTGCGAGGATCCGGGGGCCGGTCCGTGATGGTGGGGGTGTGCAGGGTGCCCTCCATGGCCGTGGACGTGTGGTGTGTGGAACTGGGGTGGCGGGTGCTGCAGGTGTGCTGGTGGGTGAAAGTGGTGATGGTGGTGATAAGGCGGGGGGTTTTGTTGCATGTGGCAGAACTGAGCGTGATGGGGGTGCACTGGGGCCGGCGCGTCAGTATCGGACCGGGCCGTGTGGTGCAGGTTGGCCGGGTGGGGTGTGTGCGAGATGAGGGTGGGGTGTGGGCCCTGGGGCGTGGGGCTGGGAGACTTCACACGCCTGGTCCCAAACAGAGATCCCAGCAGAGAGGAGGAGTTGGGCAGGGACTGGCCGCTGTGGCGGGAGGGACAGTCACGGCTGGAGGGAGGTCTTCTCCGCATGTGAGGACTGCTAATGATGGACCCCTGACACAGAGAGGACAGCAGGACAATAATACAAGGAATAAAAGTAGAAATGCACCGATATGGAATTTTTTGGCTTATACCGATCCAATATTTCAATTACCGATACCGATTCCGATACCGATATTTTGTAACCATGTTTCAATAGTCTATGTTTCTTCATCTACATATATAAATAACAACTTTTAATGTATTTATTAATATAAATAAATGTGATTTTATTTGATTTCATCACCCTAAAGTTAGATTTCCAACAGTCTTTAATTTCTCTGATTAACATTGTCCATTGTATAGACCGATACCAATATTATCCAAAATTGGAAATATAAGCCGATACCGATGTTGAGCAGATATATCTGTGCATCACTAGCAAAAAGCTATACCTACTTAACCCAAATCACGTATGTGCTGTGTGATTTGTTGTTGGTTGGATTCTATAGGTGCAGCGTGGCTTCCCAAGTATGCTAAAAAGTACCCAAAGGCAGTGGTCCTAATTGATGATGTGATGATAAAGTCAAGTCAAATCAGAGTTCATGCAAATGTAACAAACAGAATAAACCAAAAACTATCCCACAACACAAGAGTAAGACTAAAAGCCCCCTTCACACAGACTTCAGCCATGTAATTGGTAATGTGCCAATACCCCTCTGTGCGGTGAATTTAACGGTTGCACCTCATACACTGTAGATGACAGGACAGAAATGGCAAATGCCCTTCAGTAAAGCAGTTGTGTGAAAGAGGCTCATTAGTCTACATCACTATTAGCCATGCCATACTAGGGTTAACTACAGAAAATTGCATTTTCCAGTGCATGCATGCAGTCCGAAAAACTCCACTAAAGCAAAAAAAAAAGATCTCTTCAAACCACACAGGAACACAAAACAGAAGCGTGCTAAGGTCAAAGGCTACCTTGGTATAGACTGGTTACCACTTACTTCCATATTGCTGTCTAGTGATCCTGCACTGCTGCGCCTTCCACGCTTGCCTGCCCAGAACATGGTACACCACACATTAGATACGCCTAATGTAACCCTCCTCATTTGTCCCAACTTGGGAGCTGGAGTTTCTGGGTCCGTGTCAGGCCATCAGACCTTCTGCACTAAAGGTGGGAGAACTAACCGCTCATTTTGGTCATATTTTGTAGCTATGGTCTGAATAAGGTTTAGAGACTGTGTAGATTGTGTAGCATGGCCAATATTATTTTCAGGGGCAACAGAGTGAAGAGAACAATGGTACACAGATAAGAAGAGTCTGTACAAAATCAAACTGACAGATTACTCTATAGTGTTTCTTATGTGAAAAATTATTCAAACATTTTTTAGTAGCTTTAACAGAGGTCCCTTTGTGTTTTTATATGGGTTTTCTCAGCAGTGTGGAGAGTCGGGGCTGAATCATCTGCAGACCATTAATTCCTCTTATGGCTAAGACAATCAAACTGATCGTGGTGACCTACATTAAGCTGCCTCCTCCCACTCCATTGATGAAGGATTATTAGTGATAGCCTGTAGTAAATTACACCTGGGCCTATTACACGGCACACGCATCTCTATCTCTGTG
The DNA here is from genome assembly GCA_036025475.1 of Philypnodon macrostomus. Lineage (NCBI taxonomy): Eukaryota > Metazoa > Chordata > Actinopteri > Gobiiformes > Eleotridae > Philypnodon > Philypnodon macrostomus. Next base: position 16,307 of record JAVQKC010019222.1, read on the forward strand.
CTTCAGGAGATCCACAGGTCTCTATTCAAAATGTTAAAGGCTGGGCAGAGCATGGAATTATATGTAATGAATAGTTCCTATAGTTTTAGAACTTTAGTATTCAGTTATAGGTAGCATTTTAAGGTAACAAGATTAATTGATGAAACCAGATGAATTTAAATATAATAATCTGTTGGAGAGAAATGTAAAGATTCTCCAGAACGTTGGTCATTTATCACAATTACTTTGGGCATTAAAGTCAAATAGGTATTTTTATAGATGTATTAAGTTTAATGTAAAAATGCTCTGAGGATAGTGACTTATAGGGTGATAGGGCGGTATTACATCATCATAATTTTGTCCTTTTGTCCACACATTTAAGCTCTAAAGCTAGATCTCTGACATATTTAACAATATTTGAAAAAACAAAACATGCCATTATTGTATTGGAGAGACTGTCAGCCCTTGGACATTATCACATTCTCAATTCCGGTCCTTATACAAAAAAGGGACACCTTATTGTTAGGCCTAAATCTGATAATGTAAAAATTCAAAGATAAATAGACAGTGTTCTTATAAGCCATTTTTGTTGTGCATGTTTACTCCTGGCCACTCTGTCTAACCTTTCCATCCATTCATTCATTCATATTTATTTCATTGCTCATGACCACATACGTGGATTGGAGAACAAACAATATATATGTAACAAACAAAGTAACATATACATAAAGACAATAACACAATCCCCATCGTCTCTATCAACCCCCATTTTGTATTTACCTGCATCTGAGAGGTCCCGTAGAGAGCTGCTCAGCGCGCTCCTCTTTAGTCCTTCCCCGATGGCGTAGCTGTCGTCCAAACTGGCTCGACTCAAGTTACCGTTTCCTGTGTCTTTTTTCATCCCTGCACACTGGGACATGCTGGCCCTCACCACACCTTTCTGCTTTTCCAATTCAGCTGTGAAAAAGACCAATAGCATTAGTTATACTTATATCTGGCAAAAGTACTTTACAAAATGCTTACATTCTATCCGGTACTTCTCCATCTCTTGGACTTCTGCGATGGACTCTCGGAGATCATCTGTGAACTTTTTGCGGTCCTGAGGGTTGGGTGCATTGAAATTTATGAGGATTTTGATATCAGCTCCAGGAATAGCTGATGTTAGACGGACTCCATTCGGATAATCTAAACAAAAACAAGAACACATTTAACATACACGCACACAGAAAATCTGAGTGAACAAGTGAAAACACTAATTAAAAAAATATTTTTGTTCAATACAGTGTTTATTTTTATAGCACCTTTAAAAACATCACATGCTTTACAGGATAGAATACTAATACCATGTTTTACCAATTGCCAAGTAAAATAATCTAAAATCTGTAAAATAAACAGAATAAAGGCCAGTAAAAACACAAAGTCTCCCCCTCAACTGGCGTTAAAAGTTGGAGTTCTTGAATATACATAGTCATACTCCGAGAATACAAAGTGAACTGGTGGGCTGGTTGCCAACACAAAGCAAACATACATCTGGTATTCAGGTTATATTACTCTTCTAAACTTAAACTAATAGTAATAATGACATATTAATGAGACAAAGTAGATTCACAACAGAGGTGCGCTTTACATTGTACTCATACCCAGCCTATGTGTAGGTGTAAAAACATCATTACCTCCTTCACCAACTAAAGCACTCCCTGCCTTGATACAAATTATCAGTATTTATATGTAGTGCCTCCTGTGATAAAGTAATACTAATATTTACTAAAAAATACTTGGTCTAAATGAGATGGGACTTACACTGGTTCTCAAATAGCAGCACTTGCATGCCATAAAGAGAAAACGACTGCCGAAAGCTGTACGTCACTGAGTTTTTCTTTTTTTGGAAGATCTTAGTAACCTATGAACAAAGCAGAGACAAAAAAAGCACATTACATATATTTTAATGCCAAGTGGTTGGTGGCTGCTGTAATTCAAAAAGGATGTCATCCATACCACGAGCAGATCATTAAACAGAAAGATCTCTCTTTGATGCACGCCCAGTTTCTGAGGTTTGTTTGGATCAGGAACTTCAAAAAGTCTGCAGTAGCACACTAGTCTCCGGTGGGGCAGTGAAAGAACCTGAAACACACACTCTATTATGCATATACTTTTAATTACGACACATATCATTGGTCTCAGTTATTAGTGAAGGAGTAAAGTTGTGCCTGTACCCTAAAACATCTGGGGGTTACAGAGGTGTACAGTGGTCATATACTGTAGGTGAACGAATGCATACTTACACAACCAAGGCCATGGTGTAAAGATCCAATCTGAAATTAAAATGTGTTATAAAAAGATCATTAATCTACTGCATATACTGATGTTTGTATTTTAAAGCCCCGATGAATACTAAACTGAATTTAAACCAGGAGCAGATTCAAACTTACCGGCTTTTTCCCAACGATGAGTTTCTCCACTTTCTGAACCTGAGACACATGGTCCTCGTTGGTCTTGAGCTCTCGTTTCCTGATTCGTTCATAAATCCCGACCAGCATCTCTCTGGGGATGTCCTCTCCATCGTCAACCCCTGTCAATGCACAAAACAGTGTGGTTCATGAGCATTAGGTGGAAGCAACCCTCCCTCTATGTTTGATAGGATTGAAAACCTTAGCTCTGTAGTCTGTCATATTTTCCAAACAAAAATTAAGCAGTGACAAACAAAACCCAACACAACAACAATAGTGTTTAAGTTGTTCTGTTTCAGTTTTGCATAATGTATAATGGGATAAATAGAACTGTTTTATATGTTAGCTACTATATACTCAGTCCTTACCTTCCCTTACTTGACAACAGGATGTGAGGGTGAAGCTGTATATTTTCATTACCATGTTGTACGCCTGTTGAGTAATGTTTATGACATGTCACTGTGTCTCTGTCATTTGAAGTGTCAAGTCAACACATTCCAGATTTTACACACATTCTTGGTCTTGACGTAGAACTGGATGAATGTATTTTGACAATATTGAGAGCAGCTTCAGTGTCCTTCAGAAAACTGCATTGCATTTCTCCCCCTCGTATTTAACGCTGTACTTTAATTACACTCAACTAGGCAGAGAAATTAGTTGCCCAAAGCCTCTGCTAATACCCTCAAAATCTTCAGAGAGCAACTAAAAACTGCTTGGCTTTAGTTACTGAGCTTCTTTGACCATGACTTCCAAAAATAGTGTATGGACACGGCTATTAATCAAAGCAAAACGCATGCACAAAGCTCAGCCTCAGTTGAATATTTATCCTTCACAGCTGAACTGACTTAATAAGCAGAAGTGTACCTCGAAGGTTCTTGACAAAGTCCTCAAGTTTCATCTTCCTCTCTGGTTTGACGTTGGGGCTGTACATGTCCGTGTTGAGGAGGATGATGGCAAAGGCCAGGATGAAGATGGTGTCTGGGTTTCTGAACTGTCGGACCACTCCGGGGTTACAGATGCAGTATCGCTGACTAGAGACAGAACAAAAGAGTTAATCAGTCAAAATATTTTTACTGAATTACTTTATCCTGTTAAAAATAGCATGTATTCAAAATGTGTTCAAGGTCTCTAAACGAGTAAAAGTATTTTTGACCCAGTTTACTGTTGAATTTCCAGGACTCTACATACTACATAATTTAGCTGCACAATATGAGAAAAGCATTTTATATTTGATAACCATGTTGAATATTGATCAGTATTCTGGTGATATTTTGATGCAAGTTTGATGAGGCAGAAAAATCGACTAGATAAAATTGCTTCATACTCAAAACTTAAGACTAAATCAAGGACTAAATCAAGGATATCATGACTAAAATTAGATTTTCAAATGTATATACAGTATAGTGTAAATCTAGTATGTCTGAAATAACAATAATTTAGTGATATATGGTGCAGCCCCTACAAACAGTAAGTTCTGATTTATTAACACATGACTCGGAAAAAGCATCTGCATAAAAACTAAACTAAATTGCACTGATCACTTTTATGGATTCTATGCTTTTCTCTTCATGGTTATGGTACTCTGCTAAATGAAGTTTCATAGCCATAGGTCAAAACAACAATATTGACTCAAAATGAGTGAGAAGCATCAATAGTGCCTCCAGCAGAGTCCCCATAGACCATCCACGCCTCTATATGCACTGGACTGCAGCCTCCAGATCATTATGTGACCAATGCATTGGTCTCTGCTGTGTTTACTGAGGCTCAAACGTCCTTGCTCAATGCTGATGAAAGCACATTCGCACGGACATTATAGCACCTTTCTGCTGTGGGGCTTCAGTAAATAGATGAGGCTGCCTCCAGGGAGTTCATGTGGGTGTATTATTAGGACACTTTTCCTGTTTTCTTGTCTGCAGTCATGTGTCCAAAAAGGTCCTAAACTTAAAATAGCAGATTTGTGCTATAGTGAATTCCGGAAAAGAACAAGTCAGGGTAAAGAATAATGCATTTGCAATAGTGGAATAGAGAATAAAGGTGATTAAGTGAGCGTGGCATGAACCTGATAAAGTTTTACAGAGAAGGGTCCACCATTTCTGTGGTAAAAAAAACGACCTTACTGATGGAAAAGGTCAGGGGAGAATAGAAATACCAGACTACTGATGTGACAACCACGACACAGCTACTTCGAAGTGCAGATGTATCGCACCTGAAGGCCTCTATGAGCCGCTCCACTTTCTGAGCCTCTCCCTGAACTCGGATGTGAGCCTGAAACTTCCTCAGAGCCTCGTCCAACTCCATCGCCGAGAAGTCCATCTCATCCACCACACAGCTACAACACACATGACATAAGAGAAAATCATTTTGAGAATTTATGCACACCTTTAAACATTCCAAAGCAACACCCGGTAAAATACAGTCATACATAGAGCAGCAACATTATTCTTAAGGGAAAATGTTCTAACGATCCTATAAAGCCATTCAGTACCACAGAGGAAAAAAAGCCTTTATAATTATATAGCTTCTTCTGACTTATTTTTGGATATAATGCCATAATAACTCAATTAAAGGATGTTTTCTGTGATACATGAACTATGAATTAAAGATGATTTCTTCATGAACTGAAGACGATGATAACCTTACTGAGTGCTATACATCCCAACAGACTGTGAATGCACCAGCATCAGGCTCGAAGTGCACGTCAGAGTCTGGCTGAAATGTTGAAATTAAACCCTGTTTCATTCATTGTATGAATCACAGCTGGTAAAGCTCTCCTTCAATAATTCAGTGAATAAACATATAGTGAACTCATTCAAAGGTTTATGAGCACTTCCTCAGTGGATTCAGTCTGTATTTCAAACCATTTCATGGTTACTTTATCTTTTTGAAACACGATTGGAAAGTTACTAAAAGCAAAGCAGTGATTCATACTTTTAGTTTTAGGATATATAAGACACCCTTTTAATTTTAGATGAGACAGCAAGTCCAAAAATGAAAAAGTGAGTTTCAAATATATATATAAAATAAAAAAGGCTCAAATATTTATTTGACTTCAGCTTTGTGTGATGCTGATCTCTGAAAAAGATAAAGTCTTCAAATGCTATATAAATGTTTAATACTGTCCACTTACTCCAGGACATCTCGGTTAAACTGCTTTTGTCTGTTGCCCAAGAACTCTCCGATCATCTGCCGACTCAGTCCTTTTCTCTGCAGCAGGAAGTGGGCCACACCCACCGGAGTGTCCGGAACAAAGCTCCTCTCGATCAGATACTGAACGCCTTTTTCGGGTTTCCTGGAGGGACGGGAGACATACAGGGATTTAGAGACACAATCCAAATCTGTGATTATCCCACTGCACCACTGCCCCTGGCCAAATGTGTGTCAAATCATGCACAGGATTTAGGAAGGCCCAGACACGAGGGAAGAGTGGCACGTGGTCCGGGAGGGAGCTTGTTCGGAGGATATCAAAGGATTAAACAGACTATGGCTATCTCTAACTTGAAAAAATCCCAAAACAATCTTTTTTATTAAATTGAAAAAACATTTTAGGACATTATTATCAGAATACAAATTCAATTTGATGCATACTATTTGGATATGAACGTTTTAAGGACACTAGTTTATTGGGTGTGATGGTTGTAAATGGGAGGAAAAGTGTAGAGTGAATACGTACTTGTTGAAGAGGTTGAGTCCGATGCGGTAGTGCCTCTTGCGGATAATGTCGTTGCTAAAAGCAGGTGAGTCCCAGCTGTTGCGTGTCTCTTTGTGGTATGTCTGTTTACTGAGGGTCTGCTCCCTGAGACTGTCCCTGGAGCTGGACTCAGAGCTACAATTTATGGTGTCGTTGGAGTTAGATGTACTGTTTATACTGTCATTATCTCCATCTGAGAAGTCAGACTCAGATTTGCTCTGCCGGTTCGCCGTGCCGTTGATGGCCAGATGTGGCTCCAGCTGCCGCGGCCGCTCTTCTCTGGAAGGTCCTCTCGGGGGAAGACCGTGGCTCATGTTTTTGGGACTTTTCTGTTGATTACTTAAACTGCGTTCATAAGCATTCTGTCTCTTCAAAGAGCTCCTGTCTGAGCGGTCGCTAAGTTCCACCGAGCTGTCACTAGGGGGCTCTATGGTGAGTAAAGGTAAGTGGTCAACTCTCAGACGCTGCTCCTGACACTCCAACGAGGGCGTGCTCCTGCAGCTGGTGTCTGTGTCTCCTTTGTCCTCTTTATGAGCATGAGACCAGTAGTCCTGAGAGGAGGTCCGGGAGCGCTGGTGCAGGGTGGACTCAGTACTTGAAGGTCTGTCCACGGATTGAGACAGGGGTAAAGGAGGTGACAACTCATCCTCATCGATGTAAAGAGTCACATCACTGTACGATGCTGTCATCTCGTCCAGTTTCCTGTGGTCAGAGCTGCTCTGAGGGGCTTTGACCTGACAGACCACCTCTCTGTCCATGTCCTGGTGACCTCTGCTGGACTCAGGCTGACCATCATCCCCATGCAGGCTGCGACAGTTCAATGCATCGTCTATAGACTCTGCCAAAGATTTCACCTGCCTCGAAAAAGCATCCTCAAGTTCTGTAATAGCATCTGTAAAGTCATTCTGTGTAGTTGAAGTTTTGGCCTGAATGCTCATGTCCCCTGTGTGGTCCGACTGCACCAGAGGGCCAATCTTAGTACCGTCGTCTGTAAGCGACAACTGCTTTCCTTCAAAGTATGAGCTGTGGAGTTTTTCAGGTCCTTCAAAAGAAAACTGCATTCTCATATTGGACAGGACAATCCGTCTTGACATACGGTTTTCAGACATAGAACTTCTGAGACGCTCAAAGTTTTTGTTCATCTGGTACTGACGGAAGGCTGTCTGGATGGTGCGAGCTGCATGCCGGGTGATGAAACGCCCACCATATTTGCGCTCTAGCATCTCCACCTACAAAAGAGCATATATAGTCGTATAAAAATGCTCATTTAACCGAATTCATTCATTCATTATTCATGAATTAGAGCACTGTCACCAAAAAGAGTAGCTGACTTATTTGTAGGGATTTGGGAAGATACCCTGGTATAGTAGAGTATAGTAAGGTATAGTATCTTCTAGTAGTAATTCTTGGTCAGTGTTGCACAACTTTTTCTCAGCTCAGACCGTTAGCTTTATGACCCACTTTCTTGTGCACCTCTAGTTTTGAGTCATGGCCTGGAATAGCACTAATCATGTTTCCCTGGGCCACTCCAGCACGGCCCACAGACCATGACAGTGAGCCTCACTTGGACAGGCACCATCTCCATGCCTACAAAAGAGGACCATGCACTCTCATAGCAAAATCCACCACAGGGCCACACTCCACTGCTGTTATATGACCTGCTTTTCACTGTTATAAGGACCAGCAGCCTGACAGCAGCCTGGAGTCATAACCTTCAATTGTTCAACTGTGGAGCTAAAGAAAGCAGTCTAAACTAACTAAACTTCTCACACTGACACTTAGCACATATTTCTAGCGTGACCTAATGTTGTGAGCATTTGTGTGTTGCATTTATTATTGTTTTTCTTTTGGTTTTGTCTTCAATTGATTGATAAGTGGGATAGGTAAATGAATGACAAAGAATTGATTCAGGACTGTGTAAACGCTCTAGCAGCTGACATTTTAGATTTATTATGTATTAAAAGTCTTATTTATTAAATATCTAAGAATAGTGGTCAGGTCAAATAGCTGCAACATGGCCCCTGCAGTGTGCGTCTTGTTATTGTGTCTCACCTGTTTGTCCTGTAGGTCTGATGAGAGCTCATAGCTCTCTGAGAGTGAGCGGGAGCGTTTTATAGCCTCTTCTTCAGCCTGTTTACGGAGGATGGACTGCGAGTGTTGTAGTTTGGATCGTCGTGTTCTCTGGTGTCCTGGCAGTAGTATGTGTCCGTAGATCTGAGAGTCCAGGTGGTCCGGCCCCAGGCTCCTGCTGTGTGTCACTGGGACACAAGTGTAGCCTCCACTGGGGTCCACAGAGGCACCCACCTCGGTGCCTGGAGCATCAGCTTCCACACTGCAACACATCAGAGACACTGGCTCAATGCTGAGTCATTGAAGCGCACTGCACTGCTGTTTCCTGGACAGCTCAGCAACAAACATGTGACAAATGGGAACGTGAACTTTGATACTGCTGCCTGAGTATAAATACGAGGAAGAGAATTTATAGCAGCAGTCGGTGCTGCATGGCTCAAGAGCAATGTGTAGTGTTTGTCAGAGGAGCCCTAGAGCTCTGTGTCTGGGCCACAAGGAAATATATGACTATGACAAAAAATACAAAGAACAAACATACAAGCAAAACCTCTGAACTCATCCAGTGCTCTTAGTTTAAACACTGAATTGTAAATGTCGGGTTGGCCTGTGGTTGTAGGGTTCAAATCAGAGAGAATTTGAAACTGTTATGCATTCTTAGTAAATACGCTTCTTGATTTTTAAAATGCTGATCTTTAAGTTTTAGGCCCAAAGTAAGTGAGTAATGTAAGTCACAATTCTGAAACCTTTACCAGCTACAGTGATTTTGACTGGTGACATATTTCTTATTGTCACATCTCTATCTTTGAGCTAACACAGAGCAGCAGTAATGAGATTTCACCTGAAAGTTCAAACAGTTGGGGAGAGCTCTGCCTTCGATCCAGGATCAATAAAGAGTAGAGTAGTTAACACCTGAATGACTGGATAAACATGTGGTAAATTAAGCCATAGATGTGTCCAGCTGCTCCACACCTCTGTGATTATCTCTGTGCTTTCAAAAGCTGAGTACTGCTCAACACTTACTTCAGCAATAAAGCAATTTACCAACAAAAAGAGCATTTAGTTTTGATAATACTTGGTTACTACACTATACTATGTCAATTTGATTAATACAACTGTATTGTTAAAAAAACTCTCAATTTTCAGGTGTAGCAAAAAGAAGAAACAAAAGTACTAGACAAAATGAAATGTAAACTATTGCTACTGCTGCTAATGCTATAAAAGCGCTTCTATGGTTATGATAGTACTGTGCTTATCAGACAAAGGAAACATCAAAACTACAGGCGATCTCCTGAACTAAAGACTAAACTTAAAAATGACTCCAAGGCACCTGATCAATATAGTTTCATTTTGTTTGTGGACAGCAGATAAATGAAGTGTACCGAGCAAGGACTTGAATTCGGAGACATTCATCACGACATAACCTTGTCAGATGGTCGAACGGCTGTGCGAGAATGTGTCAAGGATAATAAAGGCCGGAATAAAAGCAGCAATAGGTCTGCTGTCACTGGGGTTTAAACAAGTACATGTAGCTAACAGAAGATGAGATAAATCATGGCCGTCCAAATCAGTCAGAAAATCTATAACATACCAGCACAGAGCACATGGAAAGCATTTTGTTTACAGACACTATGCAACATATTTAATTGCCAAAAAAAGAAGTGTCCTATAACTGGAGGCTGGCTTTTCAAATCCTGTTCCAACCTGTAGAAATATACTGGAAAAATACTGTAGTTGTGTCTTTAGACAAGACAATTAACCCACACTGCCAATGCCACCAAACCTTATTTTTGCTTCATCAACTAATGCCATGGTCCACAGTTATCTATTGAGTGACCTTTGAAAGAGAAGAAACACCCTACATGACACATGACCAGACTCTACAACTTAAGATATTGTTGGTTTTAAAAAAAAGCAGAAGTATATTAACAATTTCTTTTTCAATTTGAAAGCGTTTTATAAAGTTGTTAAAATCTAAAAGGAACCAATCTATTGAGAAGTAGAAGGCCTTTAATTAAACTAAAGGGTACGCGTCTCCTTGTGCAGACTAAGGCTAATTGCAAATCCATTTGTTTAGAAGATCAAGAAGAGACTGAAAAATGGCTTAAAGCAGGACTAGACACAGACCAGTCTAGAAGCATGACAGCAATGCAGGCATTGGTAGCTTTAACAACTGCTTTTAGTGCATTACAGTCACTCAAGAAAAGACCAGCACAAAGACCCACTCCTAGTGCACACATTCAAATATGTACACATACTGGCCACTTTATTAGGTTCAAATCAAGCATCATAATGGATAGAAAATACATTCAAAATAATAGACAGCAAGCCTATGTATGTCAAATTACTAGCAGAGAGAATAGCAGCAGAACTCTGATCTGTGCCACATTATAAGGTACACAGTCTGTCTACATATTCCCCATAAATGTAATCAAACTGAATACAATTTATAAATATTATACTGTATTATTGATAGGCCTGTAACCTGTTTCTTCACACTCCCCACATTGCCCTTGCTTGTTTCAAAACCACTCAAAAAAAATGTGCTGAATGTGGCTCTAAAAGTACAACTGTTCTCTCAGCAACTTTATACACCCACATAAAATGTAATAACCACTGCATCCCTCTTCGTTTTGATTACAGCCATCTATCCAAGTCAGCCAGTCACAGAGCTCAGCATCCACCCATGACAGTGCATTTTAATCATGTCTCGTCTCTGTAGCAGCACATAGTAACTGTAGCTTAAATGGCACATTTAGAAATGTACAAATAAGGTCAGAACGGTTATCCAATGTATTTGTATGTATTTATGAAAAAAACAGTGTAGGCCGGGTCAGCCATCCTAATTCTTTATGCACAACTGTTCAAAAAAGTCAAATACAAAACCGGATACTCACTTTGATGTACAGTCACCCCGCCCACTTGTGGTCAAGTTGAAGTTATTATCAATGTACAAAATACTTTCTACCAGTGGTAATGGCAATCAAATAATAACATTTAGATAATGCCACTAGTTGCTCTGGAATCCCATAGAGGTCATCAGATTTCAACCATTTGCTAAACACACCACTGGCCATTAGAAAAACCACAACAAATGGCACGTATTTCAACTACAGTCTTGCTCTCTTACCAGCTGTTTGCCTCCAGCTCCAGTCGGGACTGTGACCTGTCCGAGGTGCACTGCAGACACCACATGGTCCCTTCTCCTGACCGCCACAAAACTATGTCCTACAGCATTCACTTAAATCTCATTGTGATCTTTCTACGACCATCTCTGCCGCACGAATAGACGCCTTTCCCGCTCTGGCCTTTTGAGGAGGGGTCCGGGACGTTCAGGAAGAGGTGGGGAATTCCTTTGAGAGAATTGGGTCGGGCGATAGAGCAGTCCGGTTCAAAGAGGAAAAGTAAGAAGTAGGTGTGGTTCAGAGTATGGTTAGCGAATAAGAGAATCAGGATGGATGGAAAAACATGGAGGCATTTATATCTGGAGTTAAAGATGGAATAATGTGATAGCACAACACAGCTACCCACAGTAAGAGATGGAACAGTTAGATACAGTTGATATAATAATGATATGTCGTCTAACTGATATGACAAATGTTACTGTAGGCTCGAGACAGGAAACTGTTCAACAGAACTGTCCTCAGTACCAAGTTGTCTTACATGCACTAGCTCTTCAGGGCAAAGTGAGCACAGCTGGAGGAGAAGCACCATCAGACTATGTTAGGCCAGACAACAACATGTCCGAGTGGGGTGCCATAGGTGTTATTTACATGCTTGATCAATATTGTTGAAATATCATCATCATAGAGTCATTTTGAATGCTTTATAATCTGCATTATTGTTTATATACCAACGGATGAGTTAATAAAAAACACCTTTGGACTGTATGATTCACACTTTTTCAATAAAAACAAATACGGACATCAAGTTTATGATCTGGCTGACTCAGACCTCCACCCGGCTCATGTTTAGACTAATTCTACAGCCAAATTCCTGCTTCATGACATCACTAACCAAACAACAGGGATGCTTCGAAGATGATATCTATCCTACTCAAGTGACAAATCTACTAATGTCTAAATAAAATGGGCCATTAAGGAGCTTGAAAATGCCTGCAATCTGGTGAGGATTTGTGGTAAGTGCCCAATAGCAGTTTAGCTATATTCATTATTAAATTAGTTAAGATGTCATGACTTCAATTAAATGTATTTATATATAATTTAACATAATAGTTAGTGCAAATATTGTTTTATTTATTAAGTTCAATCACACAACTTCCCCACGTTTTGTGTGTGCTCGTTTGCTCTTCAAAAACAACTGTTGTGTGCATGATGAGAATCCAAGATGGCAGCTTTGTTTCCCTCACCATATGACCTCAGAGGTTGCAGCACATATATAGGACCTACCATCATGATAATATTATGTTAAACTATTAGTTATAAATAAATCACTTGCACTCATCACCATATGGAATGATCCTATGTGTAGTCTTCAGTTTGAGACATGAAGTGATCCAACAGCTGCTGATCTTGAGTAGCAGAATTCCCACTTACACTTGGAGGGAGTTTGGAGGGACATATCTAAACAGAGGGCCACTCATGTTACAGACCACCTGTCACAGTCTGTCTAGACTCCAGAAGGAACCAGCAGGAAGTGGTGACCTTGTATCAGTCAGTACTTATATTAGCATCAGAGCTGCCGCAAACCGGGCCTAGACCCTTTAAAAGATCAAGCCTAGTCTATAGTCTTTGTGTGGTGAAATAATGTAAAAAAAACTCTGAAGAGAAGTAAAAGCAACAATAAACATGAATTATATGCTTATTGCAATAGGGAAAGAATATTTGACATTTTAAATAAATTGAAAAATAGGAAAATGGCCCTTTAAAGTGACTGGCCCACACTTTTTGTAAAGAAATCTACATAGTAATTATATATTTGTAATGTTTTTTGACTTAATGACTTAATTAAAATAACCACAGAAAATGCACACTCTATATACTACTACGACTGGGAGATCCTACTCCAACTAGGTCATAGGTGACTGCGTGCCACTCCCATGTGACAAATTTGACAGATTGCATCAGAGCGCTTCTCATTCAGCGGTGTGGATAAAAATAGACAGTCATTGACAGTCATTGTATTTTCTTCTCCGCTTGGTAATTGACCAGACTTTAGCTGGAGACAAATGGGTTTGTGAATCCACCTCTCCAGATGTTTCAGTCTGGGTTCAAAAACTATTACATGAGAATATAAACAAAGAATGTATTTTGTTCAAGTTCAAATGAAATAGTTCCTTTATTTATTCGACGTAGACTAAAACTTAAAATAGGACTAAAACCAGGTAGAGTTTAAATTATGTTGTGGATTTTTTACTTTCACTTGTGAATGTGAATACTAAGCACACCATACATTTAATCTGTTCCAGAGACTAGTTGACTTGATTCACATTATTGTAATTATAAGCCACAAATGGATGCTGTTAACAAAATATTTACAGAGGTGATGTTTTCCATTACGACACACTTCAATAATGACTACAACACTTCTCCTGGCCGTCAGTGAAAAATCTGTTGGGCTTCTCTTCAGTAATCCCTAAATTCACAGCTTTTCCTTATGGCCCCCTCAGACCTTCAGACCCCCTATTAAACCTCTTCTTTTCTTTCCCAACTCTTCCCTTCCTCATCACATGTCCAATTCATATACAAATCTAAAAATCAAAAACAGAAGATTAAGATGCATGGTGGCATAGTTTTTGGGAGACGTAGTCCACTGTATTTCCATATTAACTAATAATGGATTGGATTTATATCGCGCTTTACAATGATCAAGGCTTTCTCAAAGCGCATATATATTTAATTTCTTTTGTATTATTCATTCACTCCTCAGTCACACCTGATGATGGTAAGCTACTTCTATAGCCACAGCTGCCCTGTGACAGTCGGAGTACAGCCCCTCCAACCACCACCAAACACCAATCACCAATCAGATAAACACATTCATTCATAGGCAATGTGGGTTAAGTGTCTTGCCCAGGGACACAACGACAGTGAGTGCTTGAACGGGGACTCGAAGTCAACTTTCTAAGGGGGCAAAGACTATAATAGGTGTAATAGCCGTAATAGAGGGTTGCATTTTTAATTGGCTAGTAACCATAACAATGATTAACAACCAAAATAATCTTAACCCAAATATCTTAAAACAATATGGAAACATTTTTGTCTTATCTGAATGACCATTCCAGAATATTCCCCGCCCAAAGTTACAAAGATCAGCTCAAATAACCCCAATAGGAATAAGCAGAAGTAGAGGAATTAATGGCCCATTTCCTTGAATCAAGTATCTAAAGTGATAACGTGCAGCTGGACACTTAGCTGACATTTTGCAGATGACCATATGGTGCTGGTCATGCTGAGTGCTGTCACAGGGCGCTGCTCGAGCCACTCTGACCACGGTGCAGTTATTCAGATTATCTATAATCCTCCTACAGTAACTCTTCCCTCTCTTGCTCCTGAGCTGCCTATAAGCTCCAGGCCACAGCAACTCCAGCACAACAAAAACACAGAGAATTCAATGCTTGACAAGCTCTGACAGAGACGGGCTAATGTTTCTACAGTGGGGGAATGACAATGTTATACAATATACTGGGGATGTCATTTAAAAAGTGAAGCTGAAACAGGACACATGCTGGTAAAATCACCCTTATGATTGAACTTTTCAGCAGAACAAATATGTAACAGAAATTCCAGTTTAAGATTCAGATCTGGAGAACAGTTCCCAGGCACTGCACCGATGAGTAAAATGAGAGGACATATATACTTCAATGCTATATACCACATAATTAAAAAAAATATATGCTGTGTGATTTGTATTGTACTAATATCCTGATATCCTGACAATGACTTTCAGATAACAAAATATTATATTGGATTAGATTGTACAGTGTATTAACTTTACTGGGGTTAACTAGCAGGACAAAAGACAAGGAAAATGTGGTAAAGAAGCCCCACAAAAACAGCAACATCAAGACTTCTCACTTCCTGTTTGTCTGATATATTTCACTATTCCTGATTGCATTCAAACTTTATATAACATTAGCTTCTAGCAGGCATTACATTTTTTTCCATTGAGCCATTCACTGTGTTGCCCTCAATCTGCTCCTTGTCAACAAATGCTGTCACAATGCCAGTCAGTCAGGTGTTTTATTATATTTACCAACAACCACAGACAAATTGACTCAATATCCATATCTATGTAATGCTGCAGTCTGTATTTCACAGTTAACTTGAATATCTGAAGCACTAGTGTTCAGACAGTCCAAACATCAAAATAAATAATTAAAATATTATTGACAAATTTCACATTAGCGTTAAAGATTATATGAGAACACTTACCAGAAAGGAAGCAATTCCTAGACGGCCATAATGTATAGAGAACATGAAGAAATGTACTGAAAATATCCTTAATAATTAAAAACATAATATACTGTATAAACAGGGTGACTTAATGGGACAGTCCGACTGAACATGCACAATGAGTTGCATAACATTTAACTTTGTGCTGAAATTTTAATTAAAATCTGAAAATGATCCACTAAGTTACATTCCCAGTTGACTGGGTCACTTCAAACATACGCAGTACATCCACTCAGTCTCCCCTTGACCTCCTTTAACCACTCTGTCACTAAATGGACAATACAGCTTTCATGTTGACTGATGGTCAGTACCCTTGTGTGTCCACTCCTAAGAGAACCTTTAGACTAGAGTGGTGAAGTCTGACACAGGCACTGGGCGGTCTCCTGCCCCGCCGCTTTCAAGGGTGTTTTATCCAAAAGAGGAATAGACATGAGGGACTCTTACAAAGCAGCTGTATACGTCATCTGCTGTGAGGCGTGAGGCTTATAATCTAAAGCCAGCCAGCCTCTATTAAGGAGCATATTGGACCGGCTGAGACCCAGCTGGTTCAGACCAGGCTCCATCCAAAAATGTCACAGATTTAGGGGAAAAGTTAGGCTATAAAACAAATAAATCTTCAGCTCAAGGGAAAAAAGCTGAGTTTATCCAGACTGGGATGGTGTCATAGTTACTCCTTCATAAGTTTTACATTGCTTTGGTGAAAGGTATATAGTGTTTAATGAATGCTCACAATAAACATGATCTAGGTCAAAAAGAGTATCAGCCAAAAGCTAATATGTACATGTATGCAATCTCATCCAAAACCTTTAGCAGATGAGAACTCAACCTTAATCAAGCCAACCTTAATCAACATGATATTCTCTTTACATGCCAAAGTAACAGTCCATAAAGCCTTTAATTACTTTGTAGTATGATAATACAAAATAGACCAAAGATTTCAACAGCATTGTTATTATAGTGGTATAGTGGTTTACTGTATCAATATTCAACCTTTTCTAAGACTTTGTTTGTATCACATTAAAAACACAGTTTCACTATTTCAGATGCATAAGAAAAAGAATTAGGCCTACCTTTATACAGATGCCTATGTAAAGTGTGGAAAAATCCAGACCCGTTTATATCCAGACATGCTCCGCTTCAAAAGGACGACCCAGCAGGTGCTACGTCCAAATCTGTCTTCTCCGTTCCCTTAGACTGCCTTTAAAACTTGTTTGCCCATTGTCCCGATAGCTTCCTCCAACTAGTTCTGTCTGCACTGCCGGTGGGTGTATTGATGTTGGCATATGGAAGAAAGACTTGCTTTCTCTTTCCTGGACGCTCACCTCTGCCAAGGAGAGAGCTGTGCGTGCTTGTCCGTCAGGGGGAAAGGGAGTGGCTGCCTGGTGTGTCACACTTGATTACCTCGGCTGATTGGGGATTATTTTTGGCAGCCATAGACAACTAAAAATGAAACTCCACACTTGGGTTTCCCCTTTAATGTAATTCTTTTCCCTACATTCATGTGATCAGGCTGTCATTCACGTGAAGCCACAGTAACAGCCGATAGCCCATAGCAAAAGTGCCATACATGATACTAGTCTCTCAGCTGACACCCTGAGTGGACTTCAAAGAAGCATTCAGTACAATATGTTAGGGGCCAAATATAACTCAACGGCTATTGGCACATACCAATTTAAAATACAAGGACAGTCTCGGAGTTCAAGTTTCAAAATAGCTGATAAACATTTTACTTTTTTTTTTTTTAATTTGGAAAAATGCTATGGAGCCTTTTAGGGGTCATATGTTAACAAATAATATACCCAGTGCAAATAGGTCTGATGGTGTCTTTTATCATTGAAGCGTCAATCTCTTTATGATCATACTGGTGTAAAAAATCCAGAATTGCATGCCTCAAATAATAGCTTTTGGTATAATTTCAATTTTTTTTATAGATTGTCATCTGGCATGTTTCTGATGAGTCACACTTAGGGCTTAATTGTGCACAGGGGTATTTACCTATTTAAGCTAACTAGCACATTTTTCACATCTTTTCAAATCCATTTTGTCCATTAGGTTTGTGGAGAATGGGTAATGGGCTAATTGTGAGTCTCATCTGGCAAAACTGTCAATATTAGTCTTTGTAAGCAGCGCAAACAAGTGGAGCTCATGCATACCAACATGGAGTTATGTGTTCTAGTGGGGAAAAGAGGAGAGACGAGTCAAGATATCTGGAGGGGTGATACAAAATTGTACTGATATGAAGTCATGACATGATCTGCTAATCTGGGAAGATCGTTGAATCATGCTACAAATTCATTCCTTTATGATGTGCTCTACACCACCATTTCTACGGTAACAATGCCAGTGTTCATATTAATTGAAAATAAATAAATAAATAAATAGTATTAAGTGTCTAAATCTTCATATTCTGTTATGCTATACCGTTTTGAGATACTAAAAAGATGTATTTCCCTTTTCCCCAAAGTCTTGACATACATTAGTGTGATCAATTTTAGCACAGTGGTTTGTTTTTAAAAAATGATCAATTAAGACAGCACAAAATGAGAGAAGATATCAGTAAGACAATCATTAACGAGGCCTGTGCTGTCGTCCCAGGCAGCAAGGTGTATATCGGCGATACGGCCCCATTTAATTTGCCTATGTACATTAAATATTCAATTGCTCGGATCACAGTGCCAAAATTCATGTGATTTTGTTTATGTTCAGCATTGATTATTAGCTCAATAAAAGTGCATAAAAAAATTAATTTGTGAATTCTTTAACTGTCATTAATCGTAGAAGTACCAAACTCAAGCCAGTTCTGCATTTTTATATGTGCCTGTGTGCAAAAGTTGAAAGATCCAGCAAATACTTTTTGAGTTATTGCATTCACAATTTTGGCCAGTAATTAATTAATTAGTTAATTAATATTCATTATAGAAGTACCCAAATAAATACAGTTCAGCGTCTTTATGATATGTACCTGTGTGCAAATGTTGAAACTGATCTGGCAATGCGTTTTTGAGGTATCACATTCAAATGTACTGGGGACGCAGACAGATATAATGAACTGACAAAACATTACTGACACTACAGGGACAGAATAGATGGTAAGTGACTAATATTATGTCGGTTAGCATGTCAAGGAGACATTCCTTCTTGAAGGTGTCAGGTAGGCAAAATGTGATTGAAAAATGATTCAGTCTGGAGGTTTTGTCATGAGAATTATACATGACCTTCTTTGAGCTGCCAAGCAAAAGTCTACTCAATACAATATGATGAAAAAGAAGTATAATATAACAGAGGACAGTTATAAAATCTATCAAAGGTATCAACTCACAAAAATTATGTACCAAAATTCCTGGTTCAAAATCTTGAGTCAGCAATATATAGATACAAAAGTCCCACATGACCCCATTGTGATAAAGTCCAGGCTAAAGATCAGTGTTCTATAGACATTAGTACCAAGAGATTTCTGTCAGCTCTTTTACACCAGAACCAAGTGCAGGTCACTAAAATGCCTACTCTGTGCCTTATATCCAGAGCCCACATAATGAAAGGGCCTTAGGTTAAGACTTCTCGCCCGCAGAGACCCTGCATCTTTCCCTTGAACACTTCCTCTTTAGATGTGACCATTTTGACCTTTTGAACCAGCACTTAACTTCCCATAGTCTCCACACTATCTTCACTGAACATGACTTTGACTTTTATTCTGACGACTACCAACAGAGTGAAAATCAAACAGAAAGTGTTCCAACATGCCTGACAATAATTGTGTGAATCAGAGCACTCAAGAGGTGTGGAGAAAGAGATGACTTTTTACACAAAATACTGTATAGTTAGTTTAAAATATAAACCAGATCACACCAGAAACTGCCTATTCAAACTTTACATTTCAATGTTTTCCAAGAAGTAATGTGAACAACCTAAATTGATAGATTTTGTTTTGTGAAAACAGAGTAATTCTAGGCATTCATTTTCCTTAAAATGATAATAATGGTTATATGTAAATAATATTAATCAATCATTCTTTGGTCTGACACAGAGTCACTGTTTATAAAATCTGTCTTTAGGGTAATTTTGTATAGATTTTGGAAAAATGGCTATACATACTATAAAACCACTATGCCATGCTAACTTTGAAATTTATACTTTCATTTATAGAAAAGCCATGGGCAGTTTTCACTTTGTACTATTTGCGCTGTCAATTCTTGTCAAAATTGAACCGCATGTATAAAATAGTGCATTGATTCTATTTACAATTCTAACATCTGTTGCTAATGGTGAAAACTTTCCTTTAGCGGGAACACATGGAAAACAGAGCTGCCAAGCTCCTGTCACCATGGGCTAATCCACCTCAAACACACAACCACAAATGGAATGGTGTAATACCAGCAGGGTCTGCAAATGTTTTTCATGCCTTAAACCTGCAGATGTGTGACAGAAAGATGCTGCAAAGGTGTGGTCCATATTGAATTGTTTAATTTGTTGAATGTTAACCTGCCTGCACTTGAAACTAAAGTCAAGCAATGACGTTTCTTCAGACCACCACACCTGATTTTACGGTTGAAGGAAGTTGGCTCACCTTTTTCTGTCAGTAAACGTGTGACTGCAATGAAAGCACCATTCATCTGAAGAAATGTCAACTTAATAGACAGACCAAGTACCATTGCAAGGTAGGGCAAAATATTGTAACTTAAAAATTGTGTTATGGGATATACCATTAAAGGATCATTCTTTGGCAGAGGTCTGGAGCTGTCTAGTGTTCTAGATTGGTAGTAATTATTTGTCTTGAGTTGTAACAAATGTCCGTGTCTGAACACTAGCAGTGTAATCTGGATTTGTTCAGGGCTCTTTTCTGTCTTTAAAAAGTTTCTCTTGCATTGTCCTCACTTAACTTGCTCCACGGCCTTGTTCAAACACTAAACCAAAGTGACAGTCCATGGTGGTAGATTCAGATCTCATATCTGTACAAGGCCTGCTTGGCCCGCTCAACATAATTGTGGTAATAATCTGAAGAGACAGAGTACGCTGCATGAAAAATAATCCCCTGCAGCTTTTCCCTGCCACATGTTTTCAGGCAACCTGTTGACACCAATCCCACACATCCACTGGCCTGTATGCGCTGGGCAGGGCAGAAACAGACCATAATCTGGCACCAAAACGCATCTCCGCACTGAGCATGTCAGATCAGTCGTTAAACCAAAGACCCATATGCTCACAACGCTACTTTGATGCCAACATAGTCTTAGTACACAACAACACACACTATTGTACATCTAGCAGAAAACAGACACCAATGTACATGTTTTTGACTGTCCACACTGAATGCCGAATGTAAAAATAGATAAATAATAGTACAACAAAATATAGGCGAATAATCAAAATCCCATTCCCTCTCTTTTAGATCACTCCTCTGAAACTCCTGTGATGGGCCCATGACTTATTCAAGACCTGCTGATGTTTTTTCTTTTTGCATTAAACCAGGCTGAAAGCTGAACAGTCGGCTCAGCTCTGGTGAGAGCACTGGCAGCTGGAGAGCACCGATATCAGCGTCGTATCCTTTTTTTGCACCAACCATTTTATTTTGCTCAAAGAAAAGTCAAAGCAGGCGGAAGATGTTAGACATGAAAACAGATCTGCACCATTCTGATAGTCGCCATGCTACAGTGCAGGTCTCCAGAGTTTATAAACAACAACCTTTTCTAATTCATAACCACTGAGGATTTCGTCATTGTAGAATTATCTGATACCAAGCAGCTTAATGCAGCATAATCTACCCAACCTGAAAATCCGGCCCCTGAGGAGGATACAACCAGATACCAAAAAACAGATCTGTCCTCAGAGATGGAATTATGTGCACCAAGATCATACCGGCTCCACATAATCCTTAGCCCCAAAGTAATTATTGATAACTTCAAGTGTGCTTATAGAACAAAACAGTGAAGTCTGTGATATATTAATGTGGTACAATATATTAAAAATGAATTACTATTTCAGAATCAGATATCAGAATACTTCATTAATCTTAAAGGGGATTTTCTTTTGTTGCAGACAAGCAAGCAAGAATCCCAACCGACATATTATATAAAAGGCTATTTTTAAAAAGGAATATATAATAATAAATGTTTTCATAAATAAGTGCACATATTTCTATGCAATTACACTTGACTCAACAACATCAAAAATGTTTATTTAACCACAATGATGGAAGTTCAAACCATTTGAGTCCACTTCAAGGAGAATTCTTGAAATTGAGACATTCAAGAATGAAAAATGTAGAACTATATGTCTCATTGTTTAAACCCCTCAATGATTTGCTGGTACTGTATGTAACTGTATGCTGAATCTTTTTCCTATATTGTGCAGATAAATAAATAAATGAATGAATATTTACAGTCAAATGTCACATGGACATTTCTCTTCTTCTGTTTAATTCTATTAGGGGTCAAGATTCAGCTAGAGCTTATTTTAGCAACTATGGTTCTAAGGTGGGTGCACCATAGACAGTGGCCATTAGTCAGCAATTAGTCACAGCACTAACACAGAGACAACCATCACATATTCATTCACTCTGGACTCACCCAGAGAGACAAGACCATGGTTATAATGGGAAGCACATATGCAATTGCAGAGAGATAGCCCTCCTGTGAGGCAAAACCCACAAAAACACTGTTTAATAAACAAAAACAACAGTAATCTGAACTGAAGTATACCACACAAACCTAACCATAGCATTAAAACAGGTTTTAAATTGCAGTCAGTTATGTACACACACACTTTGTAATGTTGTTGAGGTCAGCAAACAGCAGCCTGATGTCATCAACTATTCCTGGTCTGTTTAAACAATCAATAGAGCTTCATCACCGGGCTAAGAGGAAACAGGACGCAGTAGTCAGGGGGGGTGGCAGCAGGGGCGAGGGGACAGCACGAATAACAACAACAGTCCATCCTCTGTCCGATAACTTGAACTAAACGTCCACAAACATCAGCTGTCATGACATCAGAGCATAGAGAAGAGAGCGAGCACATGCCGGTACAGCTGCAGCATTCAGACAACACAACAGGAGACATTTCTAAACAGCCCATGAAATCACAACACAGTGTATATCCTACCAGAGTGTGGAGACAGATAGTGGCCAAGGACACAGGCATGCATCCCAAAGTGGACAGTTTGGACAACATCTTCAATCACGCTCCTCCAGCTACACACAGAGCACACACCGGGGCCTCTGTCTGTCCAAGCTACTCTCTCCCGGCTGGCACTGGCTGATTAGACCCGCCCCCCCCCCCCCCTAACTCCCCGTCCCGCCCCCATCAACACCACCCCTCCCTCCCACTGGAGCTCAGCAGTCGCTCTTCTGAGGCTGCTGCAAGTTCAAGGTCTGTCCCTGCATCAAATGGGACAAAAACATCACAGGAAGGGAGTCATGCTGTTTTCTACAGTTTGTGCACTGTAGTGAAACTGTAGTGAGACTGTAGTGAAACTGTAGAGAAACTGTAGAGAAACTGTAGAGAAACTGTAGAGAAACTGTTGTGAAACTGTAGAGAAACTGTAGAGAAACTGTAGAGAAACTGTTGTGAAACTGTAGAGAAACTGTAGTGAAACTGTAGAGAAACTGTTGTGAAACTGTAGAGAAACTGTAGAGAAACTGTTGTGAAACTGTAGAGAAACTGTAGAAAAACTGTAGTGAAACTGTAGTGAAACTGTAGTGAAACTGTCAAGAAACTGTAGTGAAACTGTAGAGAAACTGTTGTGAAACTGTAGTGAAACTGTAGAGAAACTGTAGAGAAACTATAGTGCAACTGTAGAGAAACTGTCGTGAAACTGTAGAGAAACTGTAGTGAAACTGTAAAGAAACTGTAGAGAAACTGTAGTGAAACTGTAGAGAAACTGTTGTGAAACTGTAGAGAAACTGTAGAGAAACTGTAGTGAAACTGTAGTGAAACTGTAGAGAAACTGTTGTGAAACTGTAGTGAAACTGTAGTGAAACTGTTGTGAAACTGTAGTGAAACTGTAGTGAAACTGTCGAGAAACTGTAGTAAAACTGTAGAGAAACTGTAGTGAAACTGTAGAGAAACTATAGTGAAACTGTTTTCTCTACAGTTGTTTCTCTACAGTTGTTTCTTGTTTCTCTTGTTTTAGGGAAAATGTTGTGAAACTGTTGTGAAACTAGAGAAACTGTAGTGAAACTGTCATGAAACTAGTGAAACTGTCGTGAAACTGTCGTGAAACTGTAGTGAAACTGTTGTGAAACTATTGTGAAACTAGAGAAACTGTAGTGAAACTGTCATGAAACTAGTGAAACTGTCGTGGAACTGTTGTAAAACTGTCGTGAAACTAGTGAAACTAGAGAAACTGTAGTGAAACTGTGGTGAAACTGTCGTGGAACTGTCGTAAAACTGTCGTGAAACTAGTGAAACTAGAGAAACTGTAGTGAAACTGTCGTGAAACTGTCGTGAAACTGTCGTGGAACTGTCGTGGAATTGTAGGGAAAACTACTGAAACTGTAGAGAAACTTGGGTTAACCCTTAAAGCGGCACTACCTGATCCTCCTACCTTATATGCATTCACAAAACAGGAAGTATATAACAGCAGTCTGGAGTTGGCTTTTCATTCTTTGAAGCAAATAAAAATAGCGGTGTTTATTTCCAACTATTGAAAACAGGTACATTTAGACCTCCTTAAATGGACCTCTTTACCCTTATCTCTACTGGATAATTTGGAATAACCCCTCCCTAAAATGAAACTGGATAAACTATAGTCCGTGGAAAATGGTGGCCTTGCAGTTCCAAATTTTCAGTATTACTGCATTTATACAACTCAAAAACATCTCTGACAAACTCTTCTGACAAACCCACTTTAGACCTTGTTCAATCTTGATTTAGCACTTGTTTTGGTTTAAACTTGGTCAAGTCATGGATTCCCAGTGGATCCCTCCAGCTCTTCAATTGAACTGGCTGGCCTGCTTGATGTTCTGCCCCTAATAGATGGTAAATAAAGTTAGGGTTCTGTGTAGGAGACTTTGGACCAATGACAGCTTTCTGGAATAAGGTCAGAGTTCCAGAAGTATAATAGCGTCACAGTTAGCAGTTGCTAGTTACAAATGCTAACAATAAAGTGAGACATCATACAAAATTATGCATACTTTGCTACTCTATCAACTGTGAATGCTCATCTCATGAAAACCCTGTCTAGACTGATCACTAGATTACTATTACAGTTTGAGATGCATTGGTTATATTTAATTTGCCGCAGTGTTGTGTGCAATAAAGACAATATCTAGAATCTTCAACCATAAACTAAATCTATGCACACACAAGAGTGTGGAGCATGGTTTAATTATTGCTGTGCTTTTGATTCCATTGCAGAAAAAAAGACTTGCAGTCATCTAGGCTAGTTTCTTAGAGGCCTACAATTTGACAAATGCTTTATAGCCTACACATCTCGATTTCACTAAAAACTGCAGACACACTGACTAACTGCTTCAGAGTAGCTGTGGTTTAGATTTAACAAGCTTGTCAAAGCACTCATAAAGGTTAACCTTTGGTGGCATTACCTCAACATAAGTGGTACGAGCCTAAGTAACTTTGTAACATTAGCTAACGTTAGTATTAGCTCAGTTTATTATTTAGTGAACCAGTCTGGAGAAATGCAGGAGTTTTTGTTTTTTAAACAATTGATATTGTTTTTGTTGTCTCGCCTGTTGTTAAACTTCACAATTAAAGACAGTAAGAAACAAGTCACATGGCAACAAGAAAAAGAGAAATCTTACTGTGGACCGTTCCTGGCAGGTATCGACATGAATGTTCTGTCTCTATAGCCACCTGTAGGAAGTCTGCCAGGGGTCGTGCCCCCTTGTTGCCCTGGTACTCAGGCCTGTCGCCACAGCAGCTGGTGAGAAGCGACTGATGCCAGCGAGCACAAACAGAGTGAGAGGCTCGTGGCTAGGCTCTAACCCTCAACCTATAGGATTACTGATAATGGGATTTCCCAGTAATGGCTGCTTCTTACAGGCGGTGTCCCTGTTTAGCTCAAGTTCAGCTCTGCTGTAAAGGCATGAGCATTGTCCTCGCTACACATGACTAAAATATCTCGAAGCCTCTTAAAAAATCATGTTGCAACGGGAGTTCCTTGAAACCTGTTGGCCTTTAAATAAGAAACACGTGACCAAAAACCTTATTGAAGCTTAAGCATTTGCTGAATGTTTACATTGTGTTTAGGTATGCTATATGAATTTAATATTATCTTGGAGCAAGAAAATGCACGGCTGAACAAACGCAAAAGTAGTGAGCTCTACAGACAGGATGGCTTTGTCATGGTCACGTGATGCATGTGATGCAGCAGCAATTCAGTATTTAGTTAGCATTCAGCGTATCCTACTGCATCCACCATGATTGCCTTGAAGCCTTGTTAGGAACAGCAAGTAAAACTGTACAACTTGGGGGTACACTTGTAAATATAGCACACCAGAATCAAACTGATGGCTCTTGATGTTTCTTCGTGCTGGCAAAGAATAACTAAATGGGGCACTAGGTGTATGCAAAGGGTCCTTTAGTAAAGAGATAGATAGATCTGCAAAGAAAAGAAATGTTACATTTAAACATCTGAGTGCTAGAACAGCCTTTCAGTAGCTCTTTGAGTGAGTGAAAAAGTAAGTGATGGTAGCCATTTCCTCATGATAGCTGTGTAAGTACATATTAAGCACTCTGTCATTTTTTTTGCATCTGCTTCATTACAGCACAGCATCTGGCTCCACCAGATCGGAGAGGCGTGAAGAGTGAGGGTGCTAGACCTAGAACGACAACAATAACTAGAGCCACGTCATAGTGTAATGATGCTAATGGTGTTAAAGAGGCTTGTCACCTTCTCCATAAGCCTCTGAAAGCAGGACAGCCTGTGACATCCCTGGGATCATTAGCAGAGCTACAGTTCTCACGTTCGGTGTGATATGCCACTAATTTACTTCAAAACCTACTGCAGATATCCAGACCTAGTATCATCAAGTGTTATCGTCAGCCTTTCAGAGATTCCTTATGCTAACTAAACAGTTACAGCTAACCTCTTTCAGGACATTGACTTTTATATTGTTTTCCCTACATGGTTGAACCTGCTCTGACTAACTGTTGTTTACCCTGCCTAAGGCCCATAGTTGCTGGGCTAACCTTCAGTAAGTCACCCACAACCCCCAATGGCCTTTTCAAAGCCGAACTCACTCTGGAATAGTGACATCTGCTGTAATATAAATGTATGTCAAGCCTTACTACCTCCAACAGTGAGGTAAAACTATCTGGGCGTATTTGCCTTTGAACAACATACCTCAGATATATATGATTTGACTTGAATATAATTTTATGTAGGCCAGAATCAGGTTTTTTTATGTGGATTAAAACAGATAAACAGATCCAGATCCAGAAAATATTGGAGAATGCTTTTCTTTATTTGTTGCAAAGAAGTGAAAGATTGTCTAGATGAGACTAGCATTACTGATAGTGAACTGTTGTCAGTAAGCCCATGTTCCAGATAGAAGCCGGCCAAGTCCTGGTTTGACACAGAAAAATAAATTGGAGTTCAGTGAGCTGTGAAAGATTGTACCTCCACAGCATCCCACTCTTGGTCTACTTTAGTGCTGAAAGTCGCTATGTCCAACATCACCACAAGACTTTTTTTCATTTTTAGACAGGAGAGGATAGCTAAGCACACATGAAGAAACCACTGTGACACGGGGACAACGTGTAGACTGTCAAGCTGACACTATGCATGCTTGGGTTATCTAAATATACTTATCTTGTGATCTAAAAATAGTGACAATAGCGTGTACTCATGAGCCATTGGACATTTACTTAGAGCTATTTAGCATTTGCAAATAATAAAATGATCTACTGTATTAAGTGTATGAAAAGACAATTTCAATGTGTTTAAGACAAATTATGAAGTTGTGCTCCTACAAACCACTAGAGGGGGCTGTCATTCCAGCATTGAGCCTTTGTCAAGCTGATTGGCATAGGGCAGTCTTTGATTTCAGAGACCAAAAATATTGAAATGAACCCCATAACGCTTACAGAACTTGTTCATTGCAAAGCCCTTTTTCCAGGACTGCTCCAGAACACTTCAATCCAATGCAATAGTCATACATAGACCTTTTTCATTTAAATTGTGGTATACATTCCTAGTCAACCAATTACAGTGGGCCTGATTGGGTGAGGAGGAGCAGATAGTGAGCCATCTCTATCAGTCTGCTAACACTCAGGGGACCTCATTAAAGCGGCCCCGGTCTCGATGCTGCACCATGTGTTGGCTTTACTTCTGACACGTCATTGGCCCCAGCCCCACAGACAGGGAGCTTCAGCCGTCTGTCACAGCTGGAGAAGACAGGAACGCTTCTCTTCAAATGCTGCTAATTGAATCAAAGTTTAAGCCATGTCAGACTCCTAATTTCACTGCACAGAGAAAAACCTGAAAGAGGTGGAAAAGTAAACTGAAGAAATTAAAACAGAAAAACACAGAACTTAATAATTGAAAAATATAAAGACCCTTTATCGTTCCACATGTTAGCCCAAACACATGTTTTTGGTTGTCTGTTCAAGCCACATTTCTCATACATTCCATTAACATTCAGTACATACCACACTCAATGGGGCCTGTTACACTGTGAAAAATCAATTTTTCTAGTGTGACAGTTGAACTTCCCTAAAGGTGTGATGTAGTCTTGTAGCCTTGCAAGCAAGTACCAGACAAAATGACTCTGGCTGTGCTTTTGTTTCTAACATGTGTCAACACCATCTCATCCTCCTCACACAATTCAAACTATTAAACAAACAAATCTGTAAAGTTAAAAATGAACATTTATGGACCTCAAAACTGTGGTCTTCCCCTGAGTGAAGTGAGAGAGTAATTATTTTTAATCACAGAAAATTGTGAATCTTAATTTTGATATTACAAGTCTTACAATTAAAATGAATACAACTTTTACTTTCCCACTTTGTGTTGGGCTGCCTGGACACCATTTTCAGCTCAAATCAGTCCCAGCAAAAGAAGCTGTGTGCCACATTTTGACTTATGCCAGCATTAACATTCATCAATGTATAGTCATTGATAATTAACCTAATACAATTTTTTTCATGAATGTGTACAGTAATCTGTATAGTTAATATCAGATTGCAAATGGTCTAATCAACAAACAATCAATTAGACACGTTGAATTACTTTATTTACTTAATTCTTACTGTTTTGTCCCACATTGACCCGCTTTATCCTACAAAAACATGCTTTATGTCCCACAATTAGTCCATTATGGTCTGGTAACCCTATTATGATCTAGCAATATGGAAACATGCTATCCTCTATATGTGAAAATGTATGGCTGGATTTGTTTCTCCTAGTATGGTTTGATACAGTTTTTATACAGCAAAGTGTATAAAGAAGAGTGGACCATTTTATTTTCTATTAGTAACATAATGCAATAGAACAGAATGATATGGTGGTGGGTTGAATAATTGAAAGGCTGGATTTACCCCTTGGGCAAGCTGCTTGAATTAAATAGCTTTTTGAGAAAATAGTGTTTGTGCATGCACTATTACTGATACAAATCATTCTCTGTAGTCTGCAATAGTGCATAGTTTCTATAAAAGTCATATTTGTTAAAAATTTGTAACTGTGTTGTTTTGATCCCAGTAGGCAAATTTACTATATTCTATAATGCAAATGCTATGCGATGACTATATGAAGAGTGTATGACGACCACATTAGATTAGATTCGTGTCTTCTGGCATGCGTTATAACAGAAGCAACACAAAGCATCTGTCCGTTTCAAGATAGTCCTATCTGCTCAGAAATAGGCCTCTGATGTTTGCTCACTACAAACTGAGAGGCTGAGAATGTGCAAAGTATAGATGTATCAAAAAAGACCACACATTTTTCTGACACTTTGCAGCAAGGCAGGCTTTCTTCAAAGAGAACTTGGCTATGACTATGGACTTGATAACAGGACTTGGTTGAAAGCTGCTAGCATGAAGCAGAAACACAATGTGACTGTTAGCAGCACTTGCTGTGATTGTTTTCAAGGCACAGGAGAAAGTGGTGAAGTCGATTGAAATAAGTACAGGACTTCAGAGTGAGTGGTGGAAAATGCCTCTGACAGCCACATGTCCCCAGTGTCTATTAGGATTTGGGTTTTTGAAGATAACCTGCCATGCATTTCTAAAAAAGGTCTATTTGTGTCTCACTATCAGCATATTCAGGGAAGGACCCATTTAAGCTTTCACTGTTTTGATGTGTATTATAGGTCACTTTCAATGTTATGCCAATACATGATTTTTTCTTTTTTTTTTGCTTTTGAGTTTATAGTAAGTTGAATGCAAACAATATTGACACATTGAGAAGGCCAGTGTCTCAGCATACTAACAATAGTTGAAAGCACGGAAGTGAAGTCGGCCTAGTAGTTCACCTTTAGAAGAAGTAAAATAACACAGGGATATTGCAGCTAAAATTACCCCAATTCCGCACACAAACAAACACACTTGATACAAATTCAAGTATACACTCTTCTGGCCTGTTTTTTGCACTCTCTCATATGCAAAAACCAAACCCACATCCACACAACAACATTAAAAGCTAATCAGATGTTAAAAGGCTTTTCATTACAGTTGGGAGACGATAGATTGGTGCGTAGAGACCACTGACTGAGCCCATGCTTGGCCAGTTTAATTACAAGAGATCCCCACTGCCCCCAGTCAGTCCGATATATACTCACTCATAAAAGCATATTCTCACAGCTGTGGACACTCACTTATACCAGACTCAATACTCTGCCAATACTTCTAGTGCTGCACGGGCCTTATTTACATACAGAGCTGATAAAGAATGGCAAGGTATTGGATTTGAGCCAATGCTGCTCATTAAACACAGCCCATTAAACTCCTCCTCATCATTCATTTACAATATGCATTATTCAGCATCCTAAATCTGGTTGTATATTTTTGTGTAAGAATTTACACAAGATTATTATTCTTAAATTGGACTTGAAACTCCAAATAAATAAAAGCATATATCTTAAAGCTAAATGTGAACCAATATATATATATATAATAGCCTATATCAAGGTGATGTATAGAATTCCCGTTTAGGTTTTAAATATTTTCAGATTATAAAACATTGCATTAATTTGTGGACAACTTATATTTATCTATGGCAAGCACAATGGAGCCATGCATGAACTGTATAGAATTTGGTGAAACTAAATTGCCCATAGTGTATCCATGTGAGAGTTCATAGTGAGTTTATTATCCAATGTGTACCCTGTTTGGATAAAAACTAGACTATAGGCTCCAGCCCCACTCAATTCTGAAATTAGTGGCGAAAGAAAAATGTATTAATATTTATCTGCATTTCACTTTACATGGCATTCTCGGTTTTTGTTCAGGCACCGTTTTGCAGAAATGCTCACCATTGGCTGTAAGTTGAGTAAACTCATTTTAGTACCTGTTTTTAAGGTTCTTTTTAAGGTGAGACAGAGAGCTTTGTTTACCTGCTTTACATGTTTCGTCTACTTCCTAGTCATTGTCAGAAGCGTCACATGATGTTACTGTGACATGTCTTGTAGGCTGTTTAAGTAGTTTTATCCGACCACAGAGTTAAACTTAAGAAGACAGTATGATTTTTTTAAGTCATTTTAGTACCCTTTATTCCAGTGTGGGAAGTGCACAGCAAAAGTCCTGACTTACATATAGAGGCGCTGACTGGCATATGCTGTAGAAAAGATGTAGGAGGCATATGCAGAATGTGATAAATCCTAGTAACTTCTATCTTTGAAACTATTTTGGCAGAGTTTAGCTTCATTCATTTGGGTTTTTTTATGACTCTGTCCTCGGCCCACATTTCCATATCACAACAAAAAACCTGAAGCATAAACAAATTGCATCTAACTGCTACATATTCATGCTGTTGGCTGTTGGATGTTTTCCCAGAATGCAAGGCCAAGAGGCAGGAGTGGGAGGCTTCCAGGAACAATTACTTCAGTTATTATGATCATTATTATAACCAAGTGGTCTCAAAAACAAAGTGATACAGCTCGTTTGCATTCATGTTTTAGACTTTCTGTCAACAAAAATAAATAAAAAGCTAAAATAAAGCATTCAAACGTCCAAAATGAACGCGTTAGTTTGAGGCACTGGGGGGCACTTTCAAGAACTTCAAGACAATTTGACATGACAACAACCACAGACAAACAAGATAAACAATGAGATACATCCAGTGGGATTATTGGTTTATTGACCCTGAAGCATACAAAAAACTGTTCATAATACTGTGTTGCTATTTTTTTTTACCAATTTCTTTGTAGATTATAATATTTCCCGTCTATTCCTTTTTAAAAATTTTTTTTGAATTTTGATATTTTGTTTATGCTAGAGCAACTATTTTCCTCCTAACAAAGCAGATCCTATTGTTTAGTAAAATACACAAGTGGAATATTGTGTCCTCACATATCCTACCCTCTTCTTCTAGTTTTGGGACAGAAATGTTTGGAGGGCTTCCCCCGGTAAGAGACATCTGGTTGTGCAGTACGCTCTGGTTCCTGCCTTTAACATCCTGCACTTGCCACATGTAGTGTGTTTGTTATGCACACAGGGACCTCCAGCTGTGTGTGCACATAGTTGATATTACAAAAAGGAGGCGGAAGGTTTCCTGAGGTGAAAATAATAGTTGTGTGTCCAGCTGGGCCGGGCACTATAGGGGAGAGGTCAGAGCTAATGTGGTTGAGTGAGGTAACTTGACGGAGTACCAAAGTGAATCTGCAGTCAAACTGACAAAAGGGGTAAAAGATTCTGGCTTTGTGTGTGTCATTGTATTAAGTCATCTGAATGATACTATAATTACAGGTAAATACCCAGAGCACATACATGCATCAACTTAAACAAAAATCAATCAACTAAACAGCTTTACTTTAGTTGCATGTGACACATGCATTAATCGCTGATTTCAAAGTAAGGGACAAGGGACAGTTCAGGTCAGTGCAGTCCCACCTCAAAGACATTAATGTTGGATGAGCTCTTCAAATGCATTAACCACAGAGCAGACCCCAGGTGGTGGCCTCATGTCCTGAACCACTCCCACATCAGTCCAAAGACCATTATTGACCGATCCACGGGTCACTGCCGCTGTAGAGACGGACCAATTATAAAACGTGACAGTGATGTAAAGACTCAGTGGGTGCTAAGGCTGTAAGTTATTACCATTTATTCATCATTATGGCTATTGTAGCCCATTACACGGCCACATTTAAGAGCAGTATAGTTGGTACAATGAAATGGGTTAGGGTTTCTCCATTTTCATTAAAGTATTAGTGACACTTAAGTAGCCCTTTAAGTGCAATGAACACATTTCCTCAAAAGGTTACTGGTCAAAATGGCACTTAAAGTCACCCAAAATATGCAAAATAAAATTGCATACTGCCATCTTGAAACAGCACTCTCAATTTATTGAGATGTGGGACTGTAGCTTTGGAGCTATAGCTTTTTGGTCCATACTGACTCCAATCCTGACCTCTATGCTAAAGTCACAGATTTACTAGTATAATAAACCTATAGGGACGGACAACTAATGTTTAATCAATGCCCAATGCAAACATGCTCCCAGTAAGATATTGAACTCTGAATTACTTTCTGCTAATAGCTTGGGCATAGAGATTTTTCACTTGAGTAAGGAAGTACATAAAGGTGATAAAGGTGGTAGGAAAACACATTCAGGAGATAAGGCTGGAGCTTCAGATGTCAAACACTGCACAGACACAGTCAAGGTGCATTATCTTTGACACAACAGGTCCAGATGTGACGGACTTAATGAGGATGAAAGCATTCCTCCCAAACCAAGAAGAAAACACTGTGAAATCACAAAGGAATGTTCCAGGCCTAGTCCTAGAAGATCAATCTAACACACACCTCTCACATGACCATACCAATACAAGATCAGTCTGTGTATGCCACCAACTGTATTTACTAAAGTCATTCTAAATATGTGGTCTACCAAATTAAGTCAGATGAACTGAAGGCAGAAAATGTCAGTGATCCAAAAACATGGTTACAAATCCATATGGAGAAACAGTAACTACCAAATGTGAAGAAATGTGTTAGTGTCACATAATAGTCCTATATATAGAAGAAACAGTTGTATATCTCTTTAGCATGCGGTTCATGCAGCACAGTTAATCACTGGGCTAACATTTAGAGACACAAAGCAGCCATCAAACAAGACATAAATGTTGCTTTCAAAATCATATCATACATTTTAAAAAGTTATTGTTTTACACAGTGTATCATCATAAATGAGGCACTTACCATCATTTTTGTTTTGGTCAAACTTCATTGTCCATGTGTCATAGCAAAAATCTCCTCCAATGTCCAAAAACTAGCTCTCATCTGCGGTCTCTTTCTTCTATGCCAGATTCTGTGTGGCTGGTTGGAACAGCATTCTAGGTTTTCCAGACAATGCACTTGCCCAAGAGACCAGGACAGCACAAGCAAACAGACACGTACCTCACCTCTGCTTAGAGCTGAGAATTAAATAAATAATAGGCCTCTACTTTTGCCCAGCACATGCAGGAGCCAGATCAGGTTGACTTGGCCTCTACTGTTACACTGCTTAAAGGCCATGTGATCATCAGCCCTTGACAACATAATCTTCACTCTGCCCGGCACTTTGGAATGATTACAGAACAGCAACAATAGCACCACAAGTCCATTCAGATGTAAGGTTTCCATAGTTACGAATAAGTCACCATCTATTTCCGGACATACGTAACAATGGTCTGTGTTAACATATTACAAAACTTTAAATAGATAATCTCCCAGTTTCTTTTGACATTTCTGAACTGGGGGGCAGCTGGACCACAGTGTCAAAAGAGCACAGCTACTCAATGATTTATGTATTCAGATAAAAATAAAAAATATATGTAAACAATGCTGTGTTTATCCCATCTAAGGTCCAAAGTAGCTGGTAGACCATTTGCAAGATCTAGCTGATACATTCAATACAAATATTTAACCCTAAAAAAGCATAAATTGACAGTGGTCTGGCTTATTTCTCTCACTGACAGAGCTTAGCGTAAATGCCGCACATGCCTAAATGAGATAGAATATGAACTTCTACCACAAAACCAAGTGACGTATGGTATGTAGTGGTTGTCAGAGACAGTAGGTGCAGTGGGGAGGCAGAGCTGCATGAGAAGGAAAGTTATGGAGGATGACTGCTGAGTTCAGGAATGTGGTGCAGCAGACGACACGGCCTGTTCTCCGTGTTACAGAGAGGGCCATGAGAGGGTCATCCTGCATCAACCAACTGAGAGGTGTCAGAGAGTTGACTAAAGTTTTGATGTAGGCATACTGATGGTGCTTAAGTAAGTATGTGCTTAAGTATTTTGTGATTGGCTGTGGTTGTTTCCTTTATTTACACGTTCTAACAGATTCAATTTGAAACAGATAGAACAAAAATGTATAGTTGTGAATTTGCCAGAAGACATGTTACAAAGAAGTTCCCTTCACTTGACATTCTTGAGTTGTCATGGAGCATAAAAATCAATGTCAGAGTCAATCTGGACGAGCGCTAAGCTGGTGACAGTATAGAAGGCCATCACAATGTATTTAAGTTCTGCACATCAAATTGTATGTCTGGTTGGGGAATGTTCAACTACAGACAGATCTAAAATCTAATTAAAACCCTACCTTGCACAGTAGGCACACTACTTCTTATCTATGGGCCTCTGAGAATATTTTCACTACTTGTGTTGTCTGTTTCAAATACTCCACACTGCTGCCCTGTGTCCAAGTGTCAGTGTGTGTGTGGTCATGTATAGCAGCGCAAACAGAAAACAGAAAAACTATGTGTCTTACATGGTGAATCAGCAGAAGTGGACAGAAGTCACACAAGACAAACCCGATTTGAAACCTCCAACAGATCACACGGAGAAAGACAATTTCATTTTAGATCATAGAGCAGTGGGAGTCCTGTGCAGACTAGAATTACAGAGCAGGAATGTTCTGAATGCTGATTGGCTGATGCTGACTCGGTTGTACAATAACCACTAATGGTAGCCTTGCTTTTAAAACTGTTTGACTACATATGCCTTTACATGGCTCCTTCAGGACCCCAGCCTGACTACACTGCATTTATTTTAATACATTTAGAAGTTGCACATTCACCAATTGAGTGGATTTTTAGAATTCATGTTTGTCCAAGCATGGTCTTTTGATAAAGGGTAGAGTATACTGCAGTTATTGTATACTGCAGTTATTGAGACACATTAAGTTTTACTATACACACGTCACATACCATTAACGTCATTACTTTTGTACAGCAATTTTGTTAATTGTCTTCTAGTATGTAGATAGATCAGCAGTTATAATTGTTACAGTTTTAACGTTTTTACCACTAGATTATAATATTATGGTAATTTCCTATTTTATACAGGTACTCACAAATAATGTATTTCATAACAACCCCATCTGAATGTAAGACCAATAGAAAGAACAGCAAGCTTTATTAAATCATCATCATGCCCTATGGATCCTACCTTATGGTCCGCACCGAAATGCAGTACTTCCACATTAGATCCCACATGCCACGTGCATCTTCAGCTGGAAATAAGAGACTAGTTCTGCTGCGCACAGACCATGGGCCAACAGGGAAGTCCACCTCAGTGTTGTCATATTAGTCCAATAGAGAAACTGGAAACTGGGTCTTGCCCATGCATGCCACTCCTCCCTGACTGCACCACAAAACATGAACTACCCTTTTACTGTGGTCAATACGGGAATTCAGCACATTATAGGTTAGGTATTATTTAACTTCTAATACAACTTTTTATGGGCAAAATAATGGTAAAAATGTGACTTGTTGAAATAATTCCATTAATAAATAATGCAAACTAATAAAACTTAACTACAGTACAAAAAATGTGCTTTGTCTAGTTTACTAGTACTAACTCATGTACCCACCTCACAGACCAATACCTAACTGTTTATCTCAGTGTCCCTGCAGCTATTTCAAAGAAAAGTCAGGGCTTATGTGTTACCAAGTAAGGTCAGCTGCCATTCGTAGAGAGGAGAGAACCCCTCCTCAGTCGTCTTCACATTCCTCTGAGCACCTCTCAACACCACATCGCGGATAAATCACTACTCTGCACTGATTGGTATAAAACATATACTGTTAACTGGTGCAAGCTTCTCATTCATATTCAAATATGTTAGATCTCATTTTGTTTAGTTTACAGTAAAACACTGGATTTGCAATGTTAACTCGACCCAATGTTTCTTACACAACAAATAGCTATAAATCTGCAGATACAGTATGCATGATGTGTCAATAGAAATAATGACAGTATTTATTCAGACAGTTATGCTGTGCTTTTTCTCCAAGGCAGGCTAGACAATGTTTTATGAATAAGTCACAAAATAAAACATCTGGCGAGTACTGAGTCAGCACAGAGGAATGTAAGGTATCTTCTTGTGAGATGTGTGAGGTGAGCGAAAAAAGAAAACTATCTGACAACTGAAAGAGTACAATCAAGACTTAAACAAAGCACCAAATGATTATAATTTTTTAATTAGTTTAAGTGACCCAGGGCCCACATAGACCCACAGGAGGCCTTTTGCCGCATTAACTCCAACTCCAACTCTGTCCTATAATTTCTAAGTCAGGTCTGATGATCCCGTTGGGACAGCCTGATCCTCATCAGCAGAGGGCTCACAGTGTTATGGCTCCAGACCAGGACAGGAAGTCCAGCTGTCTGCCAGGCGTCAGGCCGAGTGGGCGGAGGATCACTGTCACTACATGCACCATCACCAGGGACTAAAGAGACCAGTTGTGAATGTAACACATTGACATTGACACATGTCCCATATTGGCGCCCTCAAAACTTGCCCAGTCCAAAATAGCTTGAAGAAAAGTGATCAAGCTTACCTCTGGGCTAATATATGATTATTTTTCCAATGGTTATTGTTGAACTTAACATAAGGCACATGTCAATTTGATGTATTAAGATTGCTAGTTACAACCAGCTCAATTAACAAACTGCAGGAAGTCTCAAACTAGACCTGATTTGGACTTGTGAATGCCAACCACAGTTGTTGATGCAACTATGTGCAAATGAATTAACATAACATTTTCACTCAACTGTGACAAGCCCTGGAAGAACAAGAAACATGTTTACATTTCTTCTAAACATAACCTGATTTGTGTTGTGTGTTTATCTTAGCTGGTAGAATATAATGCAGCTCAACCAGCAGAGTTGTGGGTTCAAATACGGATATGGAACTTTTTAAGTGTTTCATCCTACTCTTCACTCTACACAGCTTCACAGTCCTATCAATTAAAAGGCAAAGAATCCCCCACAAAATCTCATCTCTATAAACATTACAGATGCCATGTACAGCTCGAAGAACAAATCAATTCTCCTGCTGCCTATAGTATACCGGAGAACATACTGAAGAATATTGCTGCCATTTGTCACTAAAATTGCATCATTTTTGTGTGGCCTGCAGTATATTCATGTTGGCTTTTTGGCCACTGAGTA
Organism: Philypnodon macrostomus; assembly: GCA_036025475.1. Lineage (NCBI taxonomy): Eukaryota > Metazoa > Chordata > Actinopteri > Gobiiformes > Eleotridae > Philypnodon > Philypnodon macrostomus. Next base: position 54,447 of record JAVQKC010019222.1, read on the forward strand.
TCTTTATGTTGGCAATTTAACATTGAAAACCAGTGATACTTCATATTTCTTGACATAATTGTAAGGATCCTGCTGTTGGATAAATGTCGGACACAGCAACTGTTCCAGACTCTCTAAGTGAGCGGAAATGCTGAAACGCAGTAATGCTAATCCACACATCGACCATGTGCCTTTGTTATTCTAGAAGTTTAAGAATAGCCAACTATTTTCACTCCCTGTTGGCTTCTCTGGCCTTCCTCTGAGCAGCTGCCAAACACTACAGTACATCTGACCTCGACATTGGCACGCTAACATTAATAACAGGAACATGCCCAAGATGAGATTCTGGACAATTTATTTCCCATTGGATGGTAAATGTGTGGTTTCCATTCTTTTCTGTGACACCAATATTAAAATGTAGGTCCTTTGGGCAATCTTCTTTTTTTTCAAAATTTGTGGATTGCACTGTTAAGATAGCTGGGTTGCATGATGCTGTACTAGGAACTTGCTGAGTTAACAATATGATTAATGTTCCAGGCTAAACAAAGAAATGTTCCAGGCTAAACAAAGAAAAATAAAGTTTTTTCATTTTTTTTTTCATTTTTCATTTTTTCATTTTTAGTGGTTTTCAATTTTTTTCTATTTCTGTTTTGAACCTATTCTTTCATATGCAAATAACTGAAGTGCTGGTGGCACGAAACAGAAACATCCATGCACCAATGTGGCCACATATAAAAATAAAAAAACTCAAAAAAACACATTAACCACAAACATCAAACAAAAAGAGTGTGGGTCAAATTAAGGTATGCATTTATGTTATTAGATATATTGTTATTAGGTGTATTTGCAGACAAAATTAATGTGCTCATGTCTGGCTTGGCCGTACACAACGTGCTCCATACTAATAGTCAACAAAAACCCATCAGCAGCGTGATTTGATTGTGTTAGATACTGCACGCTGGTTTACAGTCATAGAGCCCAGCTGAAAGGCCCAGTCCACATTGCTTGTCCACATTCACACCACATCAATTTGACACGCCATGCACACTCTGATGTTTCCATTTCACACTACGAGGAGATTCACACAAAGAGTGACCGATATCAGACTGTCCAGCATTGTACATCCGCAGGCAGTGAGCAAAGGAGAAGAATGGGGCGGACGAGTGGGCAGCCCAAAGCTTACAGTGTGAACAAGCTGTTGGCACAATATGACAGAGCTCAATGTCAGTCAGCCCATTCACAGTTGGCAAATAAATGTAATTAGCACTCTAATAGCATGTTAGAGTCTTTAACACGTCATTTCACACAAGCTGACATCTTGAAAAACAATCTGTATTGGGAAGCACATTTATAACCTTCACTTAATGAAGCAAGTAAATGGTGTTCATTTTGGTTAACTAGCATCTTGTGTTAAAAAAGTTTAGGACGACTAGTCCCAAACTAGAAGGGGGAAAAGGGTTGGTTAGTTGGATGGTGCATCTGTGAATCAACGCTGTGTTTGCAGGCTGACCAATGTAGCTACTGTAAATACTGTGCAATTTAGTTGTGTGGCGAATTGTAGATGCTAAAAATAATCGTGTTGCAGGCAGCAGTCAAGTCAAGAAGAAAAAAAGCAAATGACATTTTCTGTTTTCTGTTTATTTTGAACTTGAGCCTTATGGAAAAGTTCTGGTCTGGACAGTCTGTTGAGGCCCGGTGACCCACAAGCACACTGTAAAGAGGTTTCCACATCCATGACCACAGAGCCCTCTCACGCCCCGATCAACACCACCACCAATTCTGTCCAACTGATAAGTCAACCATTAACACACAGGTAAATGCATTAGCAGACCAACAGAATGGCCCGAAGCTTTACCAGCCGGGTCATTGATCTGTTATATGGGTTAAACACTGAGAAGCTACTGGGAAAACATCATTTAGAAGCTGTTACAAAGGTCAGTCCACAGCAAAACAAGGGCTAGTGAAGATAAATCTGTTTTATCACCAATTCAATCCTTTCAGCTTTTCCCCACTAGGGGTGCCACAGCAAATCATTTGCCTTCCATCCATCCATCCATTTTCTTCCGCTTGTCCGAAACCAGGTCGCGGAGGCAGCAGTCTAAGCAGGGAACTCCCGCCTTCAACCACCGACCCTCCGATTGAAGGGCGAGCATCTACCCACTGGCAGAAATATGGATGCCCTGGTAGACACAACCCTCTCAATTTATTGGGGTTTGGCACTGGCACAAAAAGTACTGCGGACTCATGTGGCTGGATTAGATACTGAGTTACATTTTTATATCCTTAAAAACTTGACACATCTGATTTAGTCTGGTTAAACTGGCCACTACAGTTTCCTTTTTTATTTTTTTCTCTCCAAATTTAGCAATCACATTGTATAGTTTAATGCAAGATTGTTGTGTAGAATAATCAGCCAGAAGAAATAACACATTAGGGCATTTCACCTTCAAATCCAAACCTGTATCAATGTGTATGATAATACATTTGGACAAGTGGTGATGAGTGGTGTTTCTATTAATATGTAAATGGATGTTTTGTTAGGGTTTTGTGTCAAAAATGTTCAATATTTACCACATTCTTTGTCTGCACCCTTTTATTTATGTATTATTATATTGGCGATATTATGGAATCAGAACCTAGCTGTGAATGCGATAATTCAAAAAGTCTTTGCTAGATTTTTTTAAACTTTTGCACACAGGTAAATATCATGCAGATGCGGAACTGGATTGAGTTTGGTACATCTTCTATTAATGACAATTAAATAATTAACTAATTAATGCTTTGATGCTTTAGACGCAATTGTCAACTTAATGTACATAGGCACATTACAGAGGTCAAATAAAGAATGTCTCTATAGCGCCCCCATGTTTATGACCCCTATGGGACCCTGGACACACTTACTTTGGCAGAGAGCAATGAACCTT
>JAVQKC010019229.1:0-10488 GCA_036025475.1 Philypnodon macrostomus
CTGTAACTCCCAAGTGGCAACAAATCTTAGTGTTCTGATCTCCGAATGGAAGAGTGGTTCCAGATGAGCGAATCCAAAGCATGGGTACTGCGTGAGTCCATGAGTGTCCTCCTACAGGTGAGAGTAGGAGATGCAGAAGGAGACAGAAAAGCTGAAAATGGCTCAAGGAGCTGACTGTTACTATTATGTAATAATGCAGATTATGTCAGGTTCCCTTTTGTTCCTATTAGTTAGTTCTTAATATTGCAAAAGATTAGGGTATAGTTGATCTTGCTTCTTCATTCCTTCTGAGTTTGCAAGCTGAAGATTTTGTTATTTATCATCCACTTGTGGCTCAATGATTGATGTGATTCAAAGAGGAGTTAGTGGTCTGTTTCTCCAACAATTACTGTTCTCCCTAAGAAGCTGTTCATGTCAGTGTCCTCACCGGTGAACTTGCTGTTACTGTTCCCTGCATTGATGTACTCTTTAAAGCAGGGGTGGGCAAACTGCGGCCTGGGGGAAAAATGCGGCCCTTTAATCCGGCTTTTTTAATCCGGCCCGCCAAGCATTTTCTCATATCTTTTAAATGATAAAATATTGCCAATTTATCACTCATGTTGTTATAACCTGCAGTAACCAGTTAACTCCACATCAACATATATTTTCAATGAGGACCGATCAAAGGCTGTATGTCTCAAAGAAATGGTTGCAGATTACAAAGAATACAATATCAGCCGGCCCACTTGGAACATTTTTGAACCCCATGTGGTCTTTGAGTCAAAAAGTTTGCCCAGTCCTGCTGTAAAGGCTTTCCAGAAAATACTTGAGTTTTCCTGCCTTTGAAACCCCTCCAGGTTGGAGGAGAGTCCCTACCTCAGGTGGAGGAGTTCAAGTATCTTAGGGTCTTGTTCACGAGCGAGGGAAGGATGGAGCGTGAGATTGACAGGCGGATCGGTGCAGCCTCTGCAGTGATGCGGTTGTTGTACTGGTCTGTCGTGGTGAGGAGTCAGCTGAGGTGGCTCGGGCATCTGTTTCGGATGCCCCCTGGACGCCTCCCCCTGGAGGTGTTTCAGGTGTTGCCACTACGAAGGGAAGGGGAGGAACTGCACTGTCTGACGCTCTCTCACTTAGGAGTTCATCTTGTTGACACCAAAGAAGCATGACGCTGTCTCAAATGTAGCGAAAGCATTGCATGCAGTAATCTGTCTAAACACCTCACCAAAGTGCACCAAATACAAACAGAAAGTGTGACGCCAAGCACCGAATCGCAGGTTCTAGCAGTACAAACTGGAAAAAAATAAAAATAAAAAAGTGAAAAAATAAATAAATTATAGACTGATGTATTATTAGTCTATAATATTTTTTTTTCCACTTATATATATATATTTTATTACAGATAATCAATAAGCAGGCATCAGTAAGAGATAGTATCAATAAAATCTTAACAACACCCATCCCTAGTGTTGGGGAGGTGGGGGGTGTTGGGGTGGTGGTGGTGGGGGGGTGTTGGAGGGGGGGGGGGGTGTGATGGGGGCGTCTTTCTTTTCAACAATGATAGCCAGTATTTCAGAAACAAATCATCTATTAAATTAGATCACGTTTATTGCAGTCTGAGCACTTGATCACACAAAATGGTTCTAAAGTAATCACCAGCTGAATATTAAATCTATTCTGACAGGCTTCACAATTCACAACCCTGCTTTAAAAAAATAGACATGATTTTATATCTGCTGGAGGAGACATATATTTCTTCCTTTTCTGCTACAACAAACAAAAGCATTGCCAGATTTCCCTCGCTGTCTCTTTGGCCTAAAAGGAGTGCAAAGCCTCAAAGTGTGATTTATTCAGAGGTCTAGCCCCTAGAATTCAGAGTTGGAACACAGTAACCAGGTTATTTCAGCACAGAAAACATGATTCGCTGTCCTAACCTGATTTCTCGCCCGAACAGTTTGTGCATGAATAAGGAAAAAGACGAAACAGCACAACAAAACAAGAGCAGTGTGCGATAGAGAAACATGAAAAAAAAGTCTGAAATCCCAAGCTGGCTTCAAAGATAATGATTTGAAAGATGCTGACTGTAATGGCTTCCTGTTTATTCCCAGGCCTTGTTGTGTCTTTGATGTGCGTCTCTGAGGGAATGGCAGACCTGGGATCAGTACAGGTGTGTGTTGACAGTGCAGGTAAATTGGCTTGTAGCTCATGTTCACAGACGGTGCCTGTCAGAACGAAGCCAGTTCGTTAGCTAGCGGACCGCGGCTTCAAACGCAACCATAAATTAACATTATCACTCAGAGCTTCACCCACAATCAAAGTATTTCATTTCCCTCTGTCCCCGTTTCTTCCTCTTACTTTTCCTCATAGCATTATGTAACAGTTATATTATTCCATTATAGCTCAAGTTCAAAAGTTCAGCGTGTTTTATACACCAGAGAGTGAATGCTGGTGTGTTTGGTGTCGTGCAGAGCCAGCAGTTGACTGTGTTCTTCAAGCCATGCTAATGATGTAGCCCACTGTGAAGAAAGAAGTCTTGTCTCACCTTTTTGCAGTATTCTCAAAAAGAGTCAAATTGTGCAATATTATTCTAAATGACATGTGTAGAATGTAACGAGATGCCTAAACCCACTTCTGACCTAATACACTACACCACTACTACAACAGCATGCTAGCGCACAATAAAAGAACTCAAAATCATGATTGAATAATGTAAACAGAACATTTGGGATTACACAAGCCACACAGCCCAGCCCCAGGACATTAGGAGCCATTAAGATGTGTCCTTTGAAAATTTGTGATACAGAGATTATGAACTGAAACGCATAACTATGTATGTCAGAAATTGTGATTATTCTGCACCTTTCTGCAGTTTCTCCAAGCTCAATAAACCTGGAACTCAATCGAATACTGAAAAAGCTCCTCTTTCTCCTGTTTTAATCTAGAACGCACAAGGAATAGATCTATTGGATTATAAGAGTAGGCAATGCAAACCAGCAGCCCGATTTAGGTATGGTTGGCCTTAATCCCTAGCACCAGCATGGTGCACAGTGAAGATTGATGGTTTGGGTCTACCGTATGTAGTCATGACCACTAAATGTACTGTATTCCAGAAGGAAATGTAAAGCCATCTGCCTACAGCGGAGGACAATGGTTTTAGGTATTGTACTTTTGGGTACCACATGTTTAGGTTCAAAATGAGGTCAACAAGAGTAGTTAAAAAGTTTATTATGGAGCTGTTTTGCATAAAAAGCACTTATTTTGTTGAGACTCATTATACCTGACTAAACATCCCTGTGAGTCATGTGCATGAGGTCTGTCTAACTGTGAGACCAAAAAAATAAATGCTTAATATGGGAGTGTTGAGGAGCCCATGTAGCGAAAAGAAGCCAATTGTGATGCTCTATGGTCACACTAATGATACATCAAGCTGTGGATGGAGAATTACGCTCCAGATCATTTAACTGTATGCAAAGTTTGAGATACTTATGGCTGTAGGTAATGAGGGGTGTTCTTTAGAATCCACTGAACTGAGAGAGAGGTTGGCAAACTTTATGCCTGAGTGTGTAGAAAATAATGGGGTAGATATGCTCATTACAAAGATGACTCTTTAATAAATATAACTTATTGAAATTTGCAATTGAACCGGCCATTATAGTTGATATTGCAGATATAATAATAACATTTATAATAATAATAATAATAATAATAATAATAATAATAATAATAATGCATTGGTTTTATATAGCAGTGTTCTCGACACTCAAAGATGGTTTACACTTTCATTATTCATTCACTCCACAGTCACACACTGGTGGTGGTAAGCTACTTGTGTAGCCACTGCTACCCTGGGGCAGTCTGATGGAAATGTGGCTGCCGTTCTGCACCAAGCACCTCCAAACACCAATCACACAACCACATTCACTCATAGGCAATGTGGGTCTTGCCCAGGAACACAACGTGGGCTGGGATTCAATGTGGATGTACATGTTGGATTATTTAAAACAATAGTCACCAGTGGCAATGAGTTAAGTGTATGCATTTAACCCCCATGCTAAGTTACTGACTCACAACAGCACTGATACTGATGATATTTTTGGTTTGGGGGGAAAAAATTCAGTTTTTCCATTTGTGTGTCTTTGATTATGTCTTTTATAATCAACATTGAGGCTAGAGGTAAAAGGCAAAAAAATAAAGAAAATCACACTCGGTATGCGGTAGGCAAATATAAACACAAATAAAAGCACTTAAAATAAAATCAATAAAACAAGATAAAAAAAAAACAGGAACAGTCAACATCTCAAATGGAGTTGTTTGAAGTGAGTCAGCCTGTCCGATGTGCAAAGGCAGCTTGTTCCACAACTTGGAGCCAGCAACAGAAAAAGCACGATCACCTCGAAACATTTAGCAGTAGTGAATGATCCGCCGACCTGAGAGAGCGTGTAGATGACGTCATTTGTTAATTTTTTTCCAACAGGTACGTATGGCTTTCTGCACTATAGTGATTTGAATGAATGGCTCAGTTTTGACATAGGTCTGATGATGGTTTGTGTTGTGTATGAATCAGAACAAATATAATTTGTCTGAAAGCCAACTCTGCCAGAGAACTCCAAATGCTGTATTCTGCAGCATTGGGATATACACTGTACATCGGGGGAGGGTAATTTATTTCACTCTACTTTGCTAAATCATATTGGTTCTAAAAAATTCATACACAAACACAAATCATCATTAGACAGCCTCAGGATCACGCCTATGTCAAACTTGAGTCATCCATTCAAATCACTGGAGTGCAGTAAGCCATTATGTGCTATTGGGCCTATATTACATGCAATTGTTCCCTTGACAAATGACGTCATCTGACAAAAATCATTCAAATAAATAATGTTCATGTATTGACTTTAGGATATTATAATTGCACCCAAAACATCTAATTCAATGCTGTAAATGACAGGGTGTCAAAAAAGTCATTATAATGGGTTTCAATGAAACACAATTGTTTATCCTAGCTCCATGAGCTAAAATCTGTCATCTGGCAAACATCATTTAGGAGGAAAGCCATATTATCCAAAATATACATTAATTCATTGCTATAAATTACAAGAGGTCAAATACTGTAGATGATGGGTTTTGATGTGAAGTTAGCAGGCAGTGTATTATTGATGATTTTTAAAGTTGAAAATGAAAAGATCTTTCCATAAGCTTTAACCCAGTTAAAATAAGTAATTTAAGGTCACAGAATGGTGCACACAACGATAAACAGCCTTATCGCATGCTTCAGAATGTATACTACATTCAATCAAAAATATATTCAGCTTTACATTCAACAAAAGTACATTTCTCAGCTTGACGACTCCGAGCTCAGCCTGTCACCCGTTTTGTTTGTGTGAATAGTCATAATCACTGTATAATTGTCTAGACCGACGTTTCTTGACATAATACCACGTATGAATGGCAGACGCTTCCATCCTTTTCACTGGGTTCTGTGGAAAGTGTGCTGTTTCTTTTCAGGGGGAAAAAATGACAGCCATTTTCATCTTGTGCCTCTTTCTGTCAATCATGGCTCTTCCACCTCAACTTTGTCAAATGTCAGTGAGCAGAGAGAAGCCTGCGGGCTATTACTGGCATTCAGTGGTGACACAGGAACACACAAATAAAGCTAAACCAGGGGTAAAAAAGGAAAAAAAAACGGGGGGAGGGCTACTCCACACTCTGGAGAGCTTGGACGAATGTCGCAGAGCGCTTGGGAGGTGAGACGAGGAGGACGTGATGGATGTTGACAGCGTACTCCAGTCATGGCTCTGAGGACACACGGCTGCATGTGGAGAGCACTTCAATTTGTCAAGTGTGTGATTAATGTGTTGTGTAAAAAAGAATAATTATTGTAAAAATGTATTATTATTATTCTTTCAAAAATACTTTTATACTCAAATTAACACCATTGATCATCTGTCCTTTTTAGTGGTAGCACCTGATTTAATTTCTGCGATCATCTTAAAAATAGGATGGAAGATAGAAACAGAAAGATGAAAATTACAGAAATGCACAGAGACACAGGAGATTTCCCATTGGGATGTCGATCAGGTTGTGGGCCGGTGGCCGTTTGAGAGTTGGTGCTCAGCGGTTGCATTCTTCAATCTGACTGCTGTGTGGTTTCCCTGTTCTGAACACTGGCTTGTGTCTGTCTTTCCGGGACACACTTACCTAGCTCAGATAGGGTGCTGTTTCCCTCCTAATGAATCATTCATACAGCCATTTCATACGTAATATATATATCGATGCGTTAGAAATCTGTTGTTTATTTCTGTTGAGCTTGCATAGGATTGGCCGCCTGCAAAGTTGGTGGGAGCAAAACCCTGTGGCACCTGTGATTCACTGATAGCCCAGAGAAGAGACGCAATTATTTCTACAAAAATGATGAAACAAACATTGCTTATCAAAGTGCAGGATACAAAGACCGCAGACAGAAATAGACTCGTGGAATAGGAGTTCTTAAGGTAAAACTTTATTGCTCACTGTGAGAAGTATGTTTAAGATGGGCAGGCTATGGAGGATCTGCAGACTTTAAAAACACAAATGATCACACAAAAAATATTTGTTTGCCTTTGTGATGACTGTGAGGCCGCAGCGGTGGCGCAGTGGGTAGTTGCTCGCCCTTCAACCGGAGGGTCGGTGGTTCGAGTCCCCGCCTGTGCACACGCTGTCAGGCCCTCCCGTGGACCCACCACCCGTGGGAGGTATCATGGTGCAATGTGGATCGGGCTGTGGTCGAAGGCGGGAGTTCCCTGCTTAGACTGCTGCCTCCGCGACCCGGTTTCGGACAAGCAGAAGAAAATGGATGGATGACTGTATTTAGAGTTTAGAGTAGATGCCGAGCTACATCATAGTGTGGTGGACAGCGCTGCGTTACATCCATTGTTTAGTTATGCATACTAGACATGTGCTCTAGAGCAGTTAGCATCTTTTAATGTCTTCACTAATGTTTTTCATTTAAATTAACGTTAAGCAAACATCTGCTAAATTGTCTCTGTTTGCCTCTCGGGGGCTTTACATTAGAAAATTGGCCCAAACTGTAGTCTGTGCATTTTCCATTCCCACTGCGTCAAGTCACTGATGGGCCACTGCTGTAAGAAATCTCCCGGTGTTGGAGACAAAAATGAGTCCTATCATGTTTACTACCTGCATGTTCCTGGAAATGTGCATTATTTATTAATATATTTGATTTCTTCTCTAGTTTGATCATACCTATCTACAGTTATTTTTTTATTGGTAATGGAAACAAGTGTGAAGTGAATGAAAAATGCCGTGGCCTTTCAGAGGACGCATTCTCACGGATGGTATTTGAGCTTGTTGTTGATGGACAGCAGTGGCTTTTCCCAGCAGACCTCACTAATAGCTTGTGGTGATGAAAGAACCAGGTGATGACAATATTAATGACTCTCCAATTCTGGGAGATATAATCATACTGTCAGCAATAGGGGCTCATAAAGTAAAATGTTCAAGAAATGCATTTTGTCACTTGACATTTGATATTCCGATTGTACACTGGGGTGAAGCTGCAGCAGTATTTATTGATTTTTTACAATATTTTTTGCCAAGTCTTTTTTTATACAAACATGTGTATGTAACACACCAATAATAAATATAAATCATTAGCATAGCATTTCACAAACTAGTAGGTGGTACTAGTCGAGTCGATTCATTCAAAATGTGGAGTGTTGACAGTAATGTGGAGTGTTCCCCACACTAACTCATGTCAATAGTGTTATATGCACATGAATAAAGCTATTCTTTCACCAGAATCATTTCCGCGCAGAGCAAATTAAATGTTCTGGCTGTCAGTGGCTCTGACCGCGATTCGCTCAGGCCAGCACAGAGCCCCGCAGAGATAACTTTTTAACAACAAACGGACTAAATGGAATAAACAAAGCAAAAAGCTGGTCAGCGGGCAGTCGGCTCCCACAGTGGAGCGCGGAGAGACTTGAGACCTTGGCAAAGCAGGTCACAGTGAGACTTGGGGGAAAAAGAGTGATAAGGTGCAGGGTCTGTGTTTATTTGTGTGTTGAGCTCACGATAGATGCTAACGAGAGGCGCACTTACTCCATGTAACTGTGCATTCTGACTGAGGAAGGCTTCAGTTTCACAGACCACCTTCACGCAGTCGACACAGACCTTAAAAGTCGACTAGTCCATTCAACCTCTACTGTAGATGCAGTTTTACGTGTAGTCATGTTGGGATATGGTAAAAAAAAACAAAAAGGGTAGTGCTGAGGGTAGTGTCTCTGGTTGCTAAAGTTTAAATAACACTTCTACTTAGCTTGTGCTTACTCTATGCTGAAGAGTCTGTCAGTCTTGATCTCTTCACTGACACTTTTAACTTCACCATAAAGCCAAATAAATAAGACAAGTGTGAAAGTGAAGAAAGGGCTTAAAGCTCATTTAGTGCCTCTCCGACAGTTGTGTGTCCTCACGATATTCTCCTCTCAGCGGCCTCCTGTATTATTCAGCGTGCCAGTCATCCTTATGGCTCCCTCCCTTCTCTAAGTGACATGTCTTTTAACAGGGGGCCTTATTAGGCGGCTCAGGGAAGCTGCTCTTCTGTGCTACGATACATTACCCACCACAAGCCTTCCTTCCTCCTTTTGCCTTTTTGCTCTCAGTCTGTCCATAGTCCGTCCTATTTTCCTCCTCACTTCCCTCTGACCCTCTGTGGTGTGCACTATCCCTCGGTCTGTTTTTCTCTTCCTTATGCTGCGTCGGAGCTTGGGCTTTTCACATTGGAGTGCTCTCTCCATCCCCTCTCAGCCTGACTTTGCCCCTAGCCGTCTTGACGTCCAACTGTCAAAGAAGTTTTCCAGTAAACTTTTGAAATGAAGCCCAAGATGAACAATGAAAGCGTTTGTGTCTCTTAGCAGTTGGTGCCCCAGTAATTAAATAAGCCTCTAATGTGAACTTGTGTGTCAGTCAGTGGCATAAATCCCTGTCGACCGAAGACTGAGAGGAGACTACAGACATACTGATGAAGTCATACTGACCGAGAAAGTAGGTCAGCACTTCAATACATCTTTTTTTTGCTCTTATATCGCTACATACAAACAATTTAAGCTTAAAGTGAGGGGTCACAGTTAGATGGAGTGCAACTCAGCACCTATGGGTTTGAGGTGGGGGCTCTGGTTGAGGACAGTAGACAATGGCCAATCAGAGGATAGAAATAAACTTTTTATTAGGATGTATTATAATTTGAGTTTTTTTTGTTATCAGTGTATTAGAGTCTGGTCAGGTCAGTGTTGGAGGCTAATTAAGCAGACGAGCATATTGTAAGAAGGACAATAGGAACATTGGGATTATTACAGTAAAATTACATTTTCCGTTATTCATAAAAATCCTGGCTTTCAGACTGGCAGCTTTAACCTTGATTAACATTCTGATCTTTAAATCCACCTGTTTATTGCTCATAGCCAGAAAGCCTGGTCAGACCTGCCTTCAACAGCACTGAGTTAAACCCTCAATATCCCACTAATCTGCTTTTTAATTACCTCCACAACACATGTTGTGTCGGCAGAATCCATTTGCTCAAGCACACGGAGAGGAAGGACAGGAAGTGTTGAGTTTTAGTCAAGGACAAGGTGAGAGTCACAGTCTTTTAATCATGGATATACCACAATAATTCTGGCGGCATATAATGAAATCTTTTTAGATAAATGAATCAATGTCCGACAAGAATGCTATATTAATATTCCTATATACAGGATTTTCAGCAAAAAATAACATTAAATAACATAATCACATTTTGTATATGTAGCTCACGTTGTGATGTGCAAAATGACCTCTTTTTGGTTCTCCATGGTTGCCTCAATTAACACTTTTTATTGTGGAGGTGTGGGGTCGGATTTAGCTCAAAATCGGGCGGCTAACATTAGCTAGGCTATCTCTGGAGATAGTGATGCGCTGGAGCAGGCTGAAGCTTACTTTAGACCAATGCAGGCAGTCTCTATTTTTCTCTTTTAGGAAAGCTATCAATCAGCACACTCGTCTTTGTTATCAGTGAGTTAGTTAGTCCCATGGCTTCAAATCCGCAGCGCAATCCACAGTTAGTTCACCAAAAACTCAAAAACCAACAGTGCAGTGTAAATGTAGCTTGTTACATCCCACCACTGGTAATAATAGTACTGTATTTTCCGCACTATAAGGCGCACTTAAAAACGCCTTAAACCTTAAAAACCAACAGTGCACCTTATAATCCGGAGCGCCTTATATATGGATTAATTCTGGTTGTGCTTACTGAACTCCAAGCGATTGTGTGTGTCACACGGCGCTCAAGGCGCTCCGTCAAAATGTTTTGGTACGATTTCGGTAAACTACAAAGCTCCGGGAGTCAACTCGGACACTGAAGATGAAGAATTTGAGGGATTTGTGGACGAGGAATAAACTGAAAAAGTGACTGTATTGTGTTGTATGTTACGTGTTATAACTGAATAAATGTAAGTTATTGTGAATACGCTAACGTTTGATTTA
>JAVQKC010019241.1:0-11763 GCA_036025475.1 Philypnodon macrostomus
GTCTTGAGCCAGCGGCTCGAACCGATACGGCTCAGGCCCGCTGGGCTCCACAAAGCCTCCCTCAAACTCCGGTGAAGGAGGTGGAGAAAAATCCTCCACCTCAAAAGAACTACAACTACCATAACTCTGGTCACCACTCTGGTCACTCTCCATCTTTCGAATTATGCTAGCTGTCACTGTCACTGTCACTCTGTCAGTAGCCAACCACACCTCCGCTCATCCCCCGCACACTTGGACGTACCCCTCTGTGTCTTCGGCCCTGCCCATTTTTGTGGAATTTTTGAAAAATTGTCTGGGGGTGGTGTTAGCCTCTTACAGGGGGGTTAGCTCCACTTTAAGCAAAACATTTTTGTTGATAAATCTACAATAAGAAAAAAATTAAACAAGAATGGAGTTCATGCTACGTGTTTGAAGTTTGTAAAAGAGCGCCTTGATGTTCCACAGCTCTACGGACTAAATGTTCTGTGGACCCATGAAACCAAAATGGAGTTGTTTGGAACGCACAACGCTGCCCTTGTTTTAATTTAGAATGTAGCTTATTAGCAGCCACGAGCTAAAGCAGAGCTAAGTGGCTAACTTTAGTGTATAGTTTTGCAGCTGCTGACAGACAGACCAGTGTCTTCACTAAAGTCACTGATAGTTTTATCAAAGGACTTATGTTTGGCTCATAAATGAGTTGTTTTAAGCCTATAGCCTCCTGCTGAAGATGACTAAATATGACTAAATACTATCATCTTATGAAATGGAATCACTCTTTTCACGTTCTGTTTTATAAGAGTTCACTTTTAGGCATTATTATTCTCTCTTTATGTGCATGTGTAATTACTGCAAGGACCTTAAACACTATACCAATGGAACGGAAGAATGACTCGACATTAAGGGATTTTTTTTTTTTTTTTAGATCTACAAAAAGAAACACAAACGTGATGATTATCAACAGGACTGAATCAGGAGGATCTTAACTTTGTTATTCATGTCGTCCCGGGTCTCGTCCTGGGTCTTCCCGCTTCAAACACATCCGGTGTGAACGCGGCATTAGTTTAAGCAGACTGTGTTTGTCTGTTGTTGTGACGTAGATGAAGAGCAGAACACATTTTTATGACCAATTTATGCAGTAATCTGAGTAATCCCAAAGGGTTCACATACTTTTTCTTGCCACTGTATAACTACCCAACTAGAGTTTTCACATTAAATACTAATATATTATAAATCAATTATTGTGTTTTTCTTCAGCAGTAAGTGACGAACCCGTAACGGGGTCCCCCAGTCAGTCTCAGGACCCTCACCCCCCCCACATTAAAGAGGAGGAGGAGCCTCTAACCACCCACATTAAAGAGGAGGAAGAGCCTCTACCCACCCACATTAAAGAGGAGCAGGAGGAAGCAGGCAGCAGTCAGGATGCCTTATACAGGGACATCGTAATGTCACAGCTCTGGAAGAGAGGGGACACAGCGCCATCTTCAGGTACTGCACTGATACTGGCTACTGCAGCTCCACAGGTTCTGTTTAGACTCTTTCTTGAAGCCTAGGACCCATTATCACTTGATGAGTTTTCTCAGAAGGGGAATTTAGAAAGTACACCGTTCATTTGTTCTCTTTGTGGGAAAATAAATAAATAAATAAGACCCTTCAGCTGTTCCTCTTTTATGTAGGAGCACCTTACTCTGAGCCACTCATTTTATTTTTGCATCTAGACACTAGATTTCATGCATTATTCATTCACTCCTGTCTCACTCTGTGTTAGGAGTCACACTAACACATTAATTCATGGGCAATGTGGGTTAGTTGTCTTGCCCATGGACACAACAACAGTATGTGCTCGGGTAGGGTTTCGAACTGGCGACCTTCTGGTTGAAGGGCAAATGCTTACCCACTGCGCCCCTGCCCTCAACACCACAGCTGCTGCTCCGGTTCCACAGAGAGCCTTTAGCAGAGCGTCCCCTACTGGAGCTATCATGGAGTTACAGGCCTTTTTGTAGCCTTTAAGAAGAGCAGCATTATCCCTCTGAACCTGAGCTTTAACTATGGTCTGAACTCTCCAACAGTCCCTGGTCTTGATTGACCAGGAGGCACTGTCTGGCTTCTCTTAGTCTTCGTCAATAATTCTTAATTTTAATGCTGTTTGTCATGTTTTCCAGAGTTTGATGAGGTTCTCACCACGACTCGAGTCTCCATGAACAGTAAAGAAGTGGAAGCTTCAGAGACATGGACCCATCCAGTCCAGCACAACGAGACCGTGGCCGGTCCTGAGCCTCCAGTCCCCGTGGCTGCAACAAGACAATTCATCTGCTCGTTTTGTCCAAAAATATTCGACTCAAAGTATCATTTACAAATCCACATGAGAGTTCACACTGGAGAGAGACCTTTCAGCTGTCCAGTTTGTGGGAAGAAGTTTACTCAGAAGGGGACTTTAACAACTCACTTATTTATTCACTCAGAATTAAAGCAGTTCATTTGTTCTATTTGTGGGAAAAGATTTGCCCAAAAGACGGGCTTGAACAGTCACATTCTGCTCCACAGCGGAGAGAAACCTTTCAGCTGCGCAGTCTGTGGGAAGAGGTTCGCGCTAAAAGGTAACATGGAGCAACACATGATGATTCACTCTGGACTGAAGCCTTACAATTGTACAGTTTGTGGAAAAGCATTTGCTCATAAGTGTAGTTTAAACAATCACATCTTGGTTCACACCGGAGAGAAACCTTTCAGCTGTTCGGTTTGTGGGATACATTTCAGAAAGAGGTCCAATCTGAATCAACACATGTCCACACACGGTTAGACACTGACTTTATTAAGATTATAGACATGGTCAGAGTTTAGTCAGCATTTATTCTTTCGTTATTTAGGATTGTTTTGTACGAAAATATCAATGTAAAAACTGTTAGACGCTTCCAACTCCAGCAGACTGAGGCAATTTTATTTTGCTATAGGGCTGAATGGAAATTGAATGTTAGAAATGAGTCTGTGCCATGTAGGTATTGGCAAAACCTGGACGGGATAGCCTGCTACAATGTCCCAACACACTACATCATCTGGACGGGGCTGCTGCTCAGTCCAGTCCAAGGCATAGTGATTCTCTTTTGACCAGTGTGCCTCTGATAAAGCTTCAGTGTGCCAGAAGCATTGTATATATTGAACCCCTGTACTATATACCATAACATATAGATTGTTTTTAGTGAGTGTAGTTAGTGCTGTTGAGTCTACATGTTTTTATTGTGCTCTGACCACAGGGCTTCACACAGACGCTGCCCAAAGCTTTGAAATGAGGACTTAATAGTTATTTTAGCGTGATGTTAGACTGTAAATATATGTTAACCCAGTTGTATTTTTAGTATTTGTTTATAAATTGGAATAATGTCCAAAGCTCTACGACTATGAAATGACCACAGCAGATCTTTCAATTCAAATGTATATCTCCATCTGGTGGTCACAAGGTGTGTTGTCATTGTATGCATATAATTGCGTTTTATGTGTGAATTAAAAACAATAAAATAAAATGAAAGACACCAGTTTTATATTTTGATTAATTTTGTAAACCAGTGTGTATGATGTGTTTAAGGGATGCCATTTTGTTTATCCGTGTTTTCCATCATCTTTTAAATACTAAACTTATGTAAAACCTCTTAAGTCTTGCTTCGTCTTTAATAATCAGTGAAACATCGGGCGTAAACTTATAAAAACACGCGGGAGGAGTTCTTTTTTCCGGCTTCCTTGCTGTGGGGAGCGGCATATTACAGGAAGCACTTGAACGCATCACAGCAGTCTTCGGTTGTGGACAGACCAGGTAAGAGCTCGTGCTTTTTTCTGAGATTTATTCTAGAAAAAAAGTCAGAAATATCCTACAAACTGTGAACCAACAATACACATTTTACAAAACTTTTATCGCATTTAAAGGTTAACCGACTCTAATTGAACTAACCGATTAAAAAAGGTAACTTGTTTTGATTTACATTTTTAGCTTTCTGTTTTGGCGTATTGTTAAACATGACTTAACTCTATATAAACTATCCATACGAATCTACAGTATTCAAGGCTGGTTTATTTAAGTGAAAGTTTTAGTTGAAAATTATATTCTTTAAGTAATAAGATTTCATTATTTTATAAACTAGCCTGTTAATAGGAGACGTTTGTACGCGGAAGAGATTAAAATTGATGGGGGAACTTTATAATTATAATAGTGTGTTCACGTGTTCCTGTTTAATATGTCAAATATACTTGGTCCAGCTTGTAAAGAGATTAACTTTTGGATGAAGTTTTACGATAATTCCTGTACATTTTAAACTAAATACCACAAATGTCATAATTATTACACTTATTATTATACAGCTTCTACACTGATACAGCCCCAAAGTCTTGCCTAGCTCATCACACATCAGCTATTATCTCCAAATTGTCTTGACAAAAACCTACTGACCCTAAACCAGTGAAGCCTTGTGGCTTTTAATGAAGTAATGTGGGAATGTGGACAGCCCAGCAACTTGTGAGTTGTGTCCACAGTTACAACAATGCCCAACTAAACCAAGTCTAGGTCTCCACAAGGTCTAAACTAAACCTAAACACAGATTAAATCAGGTTTAAACCAGGACTAAACTTGGTCCAAGCCAGGGCAAAACGATAACCAAACAGAGGTACACGCAGCGGAATGAACTGTAGTGTAAGATCCTGAGTACTGCCCGTGAGACCTGTACCAGACTTTGAGAACCACTCGATTTAAACAGAGTAAATTTGACACATTTTTTTCTCATTCTCAGATGCAGACGATAAAGTGTGTAGTGGTGGGTGATGGCGCAGTGGGGAAGACCTGTCTGCTCATCTCCTACACCACCAACAAGTTCCCCTCTGAGTATGTGCCCACTGTGAGTACCAGCTTATGTCGTGACAATAAGCATCTAAAAACAAATAAACCAGGTCAAAATTAGGTCTAAGTTAGGCCTAAACCATGTCTATACCACCAGGACTGTCCCTAGGTTATGGTTAGGAAGTCATTTAAGAATCTCCACTATCACGAAGATTCAATAAGGTGCATGCATTCAGTCACTGAAACCAGACTCTCTTCATTTCCTCCCAACATTATACAGCCTGACAAAGACTCCACAGATCGGCTGCTGTAGTAGACGAAATAACACTGTACACATTCCAACTGAACGCAAACAAGAGTCTTCGTCCTTATTTTTAGAAATATTTTTTTTACTGATTTTCCGACCCCAACTGTGCCCAATGACAACGAGTGGACTTCACTCGTTGTCATTGGGCACAGTTGTTGTCAATGGTGAGAGTTTGCTTACAAATAAATACTGCTGACTCATTGATGGGTGATTATGGCTAAAAACATCATAACTAAATACATTACTTGAGTGTCTATGTCACCGGTTTTTGTATCATTTGCTGTGAAGTCTTTTCAACATTGCCATTGGAGTTATGTCTTGAATAATATAACATTGGACTGGAAATCAATGCCCACAGACCTCTGCTTCCATGTGCATAATTATTGCTGGGTTGCAGGTTCTAGAATGTGATGAGGTCATACCCTCAGATGGGGGGCAGGCGGCAGAATTCTGTATTAACTATATAGGATTTTTAAATGAAATTAGAAAATCCACAAATGTTGAATTTTATCATATTTTTAGTGATATGGACCATTACGCCATTATATCTGCCACCCCCCCAAAGTTAGAAAACTGGCGTGGGCTACTTTTACTGTGGAATAGGTGTGGTTCTGGATGTTGCAATATAAACAAATACTCTGACTCTGTATAAAAGAAGTCCAACTAGAGTGAAGTGGTGTTAAAGGTCATTGGTTTGATTCCACCCAATGAAAACAAAATTAAGCCACACATACAGTACTCAGGAAAATGGCCACCTGCAGGATTGCACTTGGCAAAGCCTCCTGTTGAAGTAGACAGACCTGTACTTATAATCTCATGACAAGTATCGCAAGTATTTGGATGATAATAAGGGCAGTATTTTTCTGATGTTAGGCCTGAACGATACTCGCTGTGATTTCTCCACGTCTCTTGCAGGTATTTGATAACTATGCCGTGACCGTGATGATTGGGGGAGAGCCCTATACACTGGGGCTCTTTGACACAGCAGGTTAGAGTTGTCATATTCATTCATAACTTTTTGATCCAGTATTCATTCATGTGCAAATCCCAGCTGGCACAAACATACTGTCTCCACAAGGGGTTAACCCAGTGTTTCTCAAATTCTCAGATCATGCTGAGTAGACATTATGGTTTCTTTGCAGGTCAGGAGGACTACGACAGACTGCGGCCTCTCAGTTATCCTCAGACAGACATTTTTCTTGTGTGTTACTCTGTGGTTTCTCCCTCCTCCTACGAGAACGTCAAGGAGAAGGTCAGAATAACATAATGTAGAGCTCAAATATTTAGATCTGTCTCCATCTTCTTCTCTCACACCAACTAACAGCATCCACACATCTCCTCTAGGGTCTTCTCACTGACTGTCCCTCTAAATGCACATGCTCAAAACTTAATCTGACCACTTTATCTCCCAAACATGAGCTGTCCTTCTGATGTACTCATTTCTGATCCTTTACTTTATCCCGCTGCAGTGGGTGCCGGAGATAAACCATCATTGCACCAGCACACCGTTCTTGCTCGTGGGCACTCAGATTGACCTCAGAGATGACTCGAGTGTTTTAGAGAGACTGACCAAGAACAAGCAGCGCCCCCTGAGTCTTGAACACGGAGAGAAACTGGCTCGAGATCTCAGGGCCGTGAAATATGTGGAGTGTTCAGCTCTCACACAGGTAAAATAACAGGTAACACTGGCTGGACAGAGGGAATCTGTTTCATGGAAGGTGTCCACTGAGGGTTATATGACTAGACCCAGGTCTGAACTAGAACTAAAGAAGGTCTAAGCCAGGTCAAAACCAAAAGTAAACCTGGACTGAATGAGATCTAACAAAGGTCAAATGCAGGACTTAATTGGGTCTAAACCAGGACTAAATCAGGTCTAAATCAGGACTAAATCAGGTCTAAACCAGGACTAAATCAGGTCTAAATCAGGTCTAAACTCGAACTAAATCAGGTCTAAACTAGAACTAAAGAAGGTCTTAACCAGGACTAAATCAGGTCTAAACCAGGACTAAATCAGGTCTAAACCAGGACTAAACCAGGACTAAATCAGGTCTAAACCAGGTCTAAAACAGGTCTAAACCAGTTCTAAACCAGGACTAAATCAGGTCTAAACCAGGACTAAATCAGATCTAAACCAGGACTAAATCAGGTCTAAACCAGGTCTAAACCAGGACTAAATCAGGTCTAAATCAGGTCTAAATCAGGTCTAAACTAGAACTAAATCAGGTCTAAACTAGAATTAAATCAGGTCTAAACTAGAACTAAAGTAGGGCTTAACCAGGACTAAATCAGGTCTAAACCAGGACTAAATCAGGTCTAAACCAGGACAAAATCAGGTCTAAACCAGGACTAAATCAGGTCTAAACCAGGACTAAATCAGGTCTAAATCAGGTCTAGACCAGGTCTAAACCAGGACTAAATCAGGTCTAAACCAGGTCTAAACCAGGACTAAATCAGGTCTAAACCAGGACTAAATCAGGTCTAAACCAGGACTAAACCAGGACTAAACCAGGACTAAACCAGGACTAAATCAGGTCTAAGCCAGGACTAAATCAGGTCTATATCAGGTCTAAACCAGGACTAAATCAGGTCTAAACCTGGACTAAATCAGGTCTAAACCAGGACTAAATCAGGTCTAAACCTGGACTAAATCAGGTCTAAACCAGGACTAAACCAGGACTAAATCAGGACTAGATCAGGTCTAAGCCAGGACTAAATCAGGTCTAAACCAGGACTAAATCAGGTCTAAGCCAGGACTAAATATCAGGTCTAAACCAGGACTAAATCATGTCTAAACCAGGACTAAATCAGGTCTAAACCAGGACTAAACCAAGACGATAAACATCTGCACTGGGGCCCCTGGTCACAACCTTACTCCAATGGAAGGAATTCCTTTCAGTTAGCAAATGCCTAGGGCTTATCAAGTCAAAGTGCATTTGTTTAAAACATTATTGCAAATGGCTATTACTATTATTTTACTTTTGCATTTTTCAGTCAACACATGGAAGAACCAACTGCATAATATTGAGACATTAGCCGTTGCACTGTGTATTCAAAATGATTTTATTTATTTACGTTACATTATGACTATTTCTGCTTAATCTTCTACCCTTGTAAACAACTTTGACTCTTCACTTTGACAAGAGTTTAAACACACACGTCTTTATGTGAGTGACTGACATTACTCACACCAGAAGTAACTCACGTGTGTTTCTCTTGTGTTGACAGAGAGGCCTGAAGAACGTGTTTGACGAGGCCATTTTAGCCGCTTTGGAGCCGCCTGACACAAAATCCAAGAAAAAATGCTCCCTGTTGTAGACCACACTTGGAGATCCAGGTCTGGACCAGGACTAGACCTAAACCATAGACAAAGATGTGGGGTCTAATTGTGGTTATGGTATTTGCATTGACTCTAAAAAGAAGTGGACCAATTTTACAACTCTTGATTGTCTGATTGGCTGTATCACAAACCTTCAAATCATATGTTGTGTGTATTTTTATGTCCTATATTTATACTTTTTTAAAAACACTTTGGACCATTCAGTTACCCCACAGTGAAGAAGCATGCTGATGAATTCCATAAAGACTATTCATATTCACACTTTATAAAGCTTACGGGCCATAGGCAGGATACACTAAAACCAATAATCACACAGAGACAGACAACCATTCACTTTTATTCACTGGTCCACTCCTTTTTGCTGCCAATGTGTTTTTTCTTTAGAATATATTAGCATCAAACAAATGAACTGTCAACAGGCGTAAACGGTGAAATGTGGTGCCTTTGATAAATAACTAATACAAGATACAATGAAAATATGTCATATACATGTTTTTTGGACACATTCATTGTTTCTAAATGCACTACACAAAACGTTAAACCACAATGACTTAATAATGTTGGAAATATGAAGGTGTTCGGGTGCAAGTTGAAGATTTTACTTAGTATTTATTTAATGTATTAAGATGATAAGGTGATAATAATAAGGAAAGAGCTATGTTTACTGTTTTATTTAAATAATCTAAAAAAATAATGTTATTAATAATAATAATACATTTTGGGAACACTTCTTTGAGTTTTCTGATTTTCCTTCATAGAGGTTTGGACTTTGACCTGATGAATAAATGCTGACTGGTAACATGACTCTGGTTGCACTAATTTATCTAATCATGATGAATGTCACTGCACACATTGACACTGTGATTGGCCGTGTTAATAAAACTTGAATGTTTATTTTGAATCATATCTTGAGTTGTCTTCATTTTTTCAGTTGCCTGCCACAATTCAAAGTTAGGACACTGGGTTGTACCGACAGAGGAATGGATCTTTGAACGTACCACAGATGAGCTCAGTTTATGGAGGGTTTAAACAATTCTGGGTGTTGAGCCGAGTGGGCCTATAAAGCTACTGCTTCAACAGCCCTGTAACATTTTGTAACACGGTCAATCTTTAATGATTAAATAGTCCTGAACCGAATGAACCCACTGATTATGACACTTGTTTGGCTTACATATAGGGGGAGACATTTCTGTATATTTATGGTTCACATTTGACCAGCTGCGATAAAATATCAAATCAGGGAAGGAACTTTAAATCTTATTTTATTTTTTTAAGCGACCTGTGACTTTTGGGTCCAGTGTTTTCCACTATAGAAAGAGATCTGATGGTCCATTTTCAGAAAAACTGATTGATAAATTGGTTGATAGCTAATACTTCTGGAAAATGGCAATACTAGTTCTAGTCCAGATGGCTCCTCTCGTCACAATTCATATTTTAAGAGCTTTATATTTGGTTGAATGCGTTTAAAAGCGAAACCCTTCCGTCCCGACGCTGTACCCAGTGACAGCTGGTATTGACAGCGCGGGGCGGGGTTTAGCTCATCCCTACAGCGAGTCTTTCTACAAACACACCCGGTGCGCTGCTTGTATTTTCGGAACTATTTTTAAACTTTTTATCACTCAAAGTTACCTCCAAATTATATGTTTTGAAACTAACATAATGATTTATTTTATTCATAAATTGACAAAGTTTTGCCCGATTCCAATGTGTTGAAAGGAGTAAGTTCGCTTTAGGACAGGAAGAATAACGGGACGCGGAGTTAGCAGATGGATGCTAATAGCAACAGGTTTGAAGCTAACGGCTAATGGGTTAAGAAGAAAAATGGAGTGCGCCAACTTTTTAAAGTATTCCTGGGTGGACTTGGCGTTCTCTGTTGTCGGGGTCTGTGCGTTCTTGGTGGACTGGGGCTCGGATATATGGGTGGCCACGGAGTTTTATTGCCGCGGAGATGTGCTGTGGTTCTGGGTACTGGTCGGCCTCATGGTGCTGTCGTCTGTGGTGGTCCAAATATTCAGCTGGTTCTGGTTCAAGTACGACCGAGAGTTACCGGGCTTCAGCGCCGGTCACGCCGGGGCAGGGAGCGTGTTGTTCGGGGACAGGGTCAAGCTGTCCTGCCTGCTCCATGTGCTGCAGCTGGGCTTCCTCTGCAGGTATGAACTGGGATTATGGGACTGTTGCCATTGGTTAACAATATTTGTGTATTTTTAGATGACATGGAAAGTAGTTCTTACCTCAATAATTATTTAGTAAATTATTTACTTTTATTTACTATATTTAGCTTTTGTTTACAACCACTGTGTTGGACAATAGCCTTGGTAGTTGTAAGTGAATGTATACCACATGATTTGGCCTGGCCTTGTCTAATATCTTTGTCCTTGGTTCCTTGTAACCCACATATCTGATTATATGTAGAACCAAAGGGTGCTTGCTTTTTCCCCTGGGTGTCCACAGTGCACATGTGATTTAATTGGCATGATTTGCATACTGTACACAATTTCTTAAACTCTGTCCTACTTTGACACAGTATTGTAGGCTATTGAAGTGAGCACATAGCCTGCAAATGCATAGTCTTGCTTCAACAGACAGTGGAGTAAGTCAGCCTTGAATAATTGGAGAAGTCATTTAACCACAGATTGCATTAAGTCAAACACATCTCACACACCACACCTTTCCTTTGGGGTGTTTTAATGTTGCACCTTCTCACAGTAAAGTTCAGAGAGTGAATAATAGCATTTGACAGCTCTGAGATGTAAATGAGGTGTGGCTCCAGCATTTTAAGTTTGCATAGGGTGGGAATTTCATTGGCAAATGCTTACAAAAAATCACATGACATGTTCTCTTATTTTGTTTGGTTAATGCACAACAAATCACTCACCTCAGCTTTTAACATGATGTATAATTAAACAATACCACTAAATAAATACCAATAGAAGTGGAATATTCAAGATTGTTCTTTTGTTCTATTATTCTATACACTGTCTAGTAATGAGCACTCTCCTGGTTAGTAGGAGTAGACCTAACTAGAGCTGAAACAATTAATTGCATTAAATGTGATTAATCCATTATTGAAAAAATCAACTAATTTACAAATCGATAATCGTTTGCGTATCAACATGCCAGGTTTTGCAAATGACGCAGAGCAGGAATTAAGCCAAAACTGTACTAAATTATATAAATTTGGCCTTTAAGAACAAAAACGTTATTTATAATAATTCATCAATTTTATATAGCGCTTTTCACAACTACTCAAAGACGCTTTACATATTTTGTATTATTCATTCACTCCACGGTCACACCTGATGATGGTAAGCTACTTATGTAGCC
>JAVQKC010019248.1:0-19529 GCA_036025475.1 Philypnodon macrostomus
GTACCCAAATCGATACAGTTCGGCGTCTTTATGGTATGCACCTGTGTGCAAATGTTGAAAATGATCCGGCAATTCGTTTTTGAGTTATCGCGTTCACAGCTAGGATCTGCGGACGCGACGTGATTCCATAATATCGGCGACACGCTGTTTTCGCCGATATAATAACACAGTATTTCATGTTTCAATGACACAGTTGAGGTGGCATACATGTCCATTTGTAGTGCTATTCAGAGGAAAAGAGGTTAATGTGTAACCAAAGCGCTGCATGGTTAAATGTTCATTTTCTATTCAGAGTGGTATTCCCACAGTCACCGTTTATGTGAGTAGTACAATACAATAGTTTGAAAGGATCAAACTTGACTTTTTAGTCAGTACTGAGGGTGAGTGCTCTCTCATGTTGTTTGTGCAACTGAAGCTGAAACCCAAATGACAGGTTTATGTTGAGGTGGGGGTGGGAAGAGTTGGGATGTCAGCAGAGAAGCAGCAAAATCCTTGAAACCCCCCCCCCAAAAAATAAAATAAATAATAATAATAATGGAAAAGTACAAATATGTCCCGAGGTATGCTATACATAATGTAGCCTAGACTCTTTAATGCAAGTGAAAATTACTAACAATTAAGAATTTAGAAGCCCCTTTGGCTTTGATGGAAAAAATCTTTCAGTTGTAATTAAATCAGAAAATAATTCTTATCTGTATATCTCATTATGCACGTTCATCCTTCCACTGAACTATCTGAGAAGACATGCCTCAACAGGTTTGATAACAACTAGTATTCTCTGAAACTATCCACAACACAGCTAAGACAACCCATTGTATTCAAACACTTCTCCTCTGCATGAAACTCATGAAGCAGTTTACTTTATTTAGGATGGTGAATGAAACTTACACATAACCTATAATTCTCTGACAGCATGTCAAGTTGCATGCATTTCTCCTAAAAAGGTGCAGATACTCACCTTCAGACTGCTCTGGGGTTAGGACCAGTACAGTGACTTGGGTCGAATCTGACTGGTGTGTGGCGTCTGTAACAGTCAACCTGAACTTGTACACCCCAGACGTCAGATTTGATACGATGAGCTGATCATCAAAATTGGTTTTCTACAAGACAAAGAATGACGTAGGTATTTTTTAAATAAATCCTACAATAACATTAGTGACGGCAGTACAGTGTGCTCCCGACCTCCAATATAGCATATGGATATGGGGTCTCCAGCGACCACTCATATTTGACGATGCCATTATCATCTTTGCTCTGTACGCCATTCAGAGTGACACTTTCCTGAGGTTGAACAACTAGGTCCGGACCACCATTGGCCTTTGGTGGATGATCATCTTCATCTATGGGACAAAACAGAATTTAATTAATGAATCTTTGGATTTATATTGACTTCATCTCATTAGGTCCTCAACAAACACACACTACTCCGGGGCATAATGGCTTGACATGTGTGAACATGTAGGCTTCTACCCTAAATATGGCCCAACACATCTAGTGAGTGGGAAAGTACTCAATGGCAGAGACGGCATTCATTCAATTCAAGTTAATTACTCATAGTTGAGATAGGCTATTAAACACACGTGACATTTATCTAAAGAGCAAAGTGGGAAAATGTTGTTAATAACTCGAAGGTAAGTAACTTTGGTACTGGTCTACATACATACAGGAATCACACAACACACTGGTCAATATGTGTCTGCTTGATATAAAGTTCTAAATATAAAAACGTATCTTACTTAAAGGGACATCCCGGTGGAGATAGCTGTCATAAACCGAGTCCAATATGTAGCTGATGAAGCCTTTCTTTCTGACAAAACCGCAGGCGTATTTCTTCTTATACAAACAGCTGAAGAGAAAGCACGAGTCGACCAGGCCCTCATCAGCTCCCTTCTTCATGAAGGCAACGTTACACCCGGAGGTTTTGCAGCAGGCAGACACGCAGTCTTTGTAACTCGTTAGTTGAGGAGACGAGAGATAAACGGCCCCGTCTTTAACAGACTCATCGGCATCAAGAACAAAATCTTCCTGGCCTTTCTTAAACTTGGCTAAGCATTCCTCACCAGTAGCCTGGGCAGCGCATTGACCTAATAAAAACAATAGCAGGAACAGGCTCCCTCCCAAGTGTCTCCAGAGCAGAGCCATTTTAAAAGTCCCCAAAAAGATCTTCACAAACTCTGGTCACCTTCGCCTGACTTTGTCCACGATCGATACTATAAGATCTGTCGACAGAGCTTAGTCAATCGACGACATTACCTGGATGACTCACCTGAGATACAGGAAGTGAAATTCCACCCCGGAGGATGCCACTCCCTTGTCCTGTTGAGAGTAGTGGCAGTGGCTTCAAACTGAATACACTCCCACACATTCTTTAGAAAGGCCAATAAATGATCATTTTAAAATAATGGTGTGACATTTTGTTACTAAAGTACCAAGGATAATTCTAAAAATAGAGACTATAATTATCTTACTACTCTGGATATCTATTGGTTCTATAGTTAGAAAAATGAAAGTAAAGGATAGTCTAGTTATAACACATAAAACCAACTGTATTTTAATAACACGTATAAGCTCACATTTATCCATTTAAAATGCCCCACTTTCGATTGGCAGAGTTTCATGCGTCTGACTACTGCCAAAAGTAACAGCCATTGCCCACATGATGGCAGTATACCTCCACCAGCAACTGAATGGACCTACACCATTACATTACTGAAGTAAAGTTTATTTTATTTGACTGTTACATATTTTGTTATTATTATTTAAAGATGCCTTATGGCTGTACTGACTGTAGTGAGACTGTTCATATGTTGAACTGTGCCAAGTGATGACTCATTGAGCTACAAAACAACCAAAACTCAAAGTAAATTTCACATATAGCTTATTATACTCACTAAAACTGATTAAAAATATATATATTTTGATTTGGTTTCCAATTGTTGAGTTATCGTTAAGCTTTCCTTATCTTCTCGTGAAAATGATTCAGACAAGTTATTGTATAGTGACTCAGACTTCAGAGACCTGTAATGAGTAATCAAACAGGTCTGAGCTGGCATGACATCCATGGAGTTTATGGGTGTTTATATTTTCAACAGGTCCACAATGCACAAGTAGCTTAAGAATGTGTTTGCCGTGTAAGGTGAGCTGCTAGGGACACTTAATAATTCAGTGTTTGTAACAGACGGTGCATCAGTGGGTGAACATGTGCAGCTTTGGCTGATTGATGGTTCCTGCCAAAACAAAAAAAAAACTCAATGATCTGGAATATGATCTGTGGAAACTCTGCAGACTATAGTATTTTATATTTACTTGGAAAGATTTGGCACAGGAAAGAAGAACTATCAATTTCTGATCTTGTATTCTTTGACTTCACTCCAGCACTTGCTTTCTAGATTTTTATTTGACATTTGAATTCTTAATGGCCATAAACAGGGCTCTGTTATCTATGTATTATTTATAGGTAACTGAGCATGCCAATGTGATGTCAAGGCTTATTAAACGCACACCGGTAATGTCTAATATAAAGGTGGCACACACATAAATGTATACCTGACTATACCTGGGCACATGAAATTATTTTGACGATGTAGATTCTTCTGATGACTCTACCTGAATATGAGGCAAATTCATTTAGGTTATTGATCGTTTGGTTTTGCAGGTGGCAATTTGCCCTAAGTAGAAATATATGTATTGTTTACATCAATTGTGCAATTGATTTGACATTTGGCAACATCAAAAGATGTTGACTAAAGTCAAGACTTGATTGCTCTAGTCGCCCTCTTACCCTCTTCCCCCTTTTATAGCTACAATTGACCTCTGGTCCCACACCTGCTATAACAAAGAGGAAAAGAGCATAAAGCAAACACACACCCATAAACACATGCACACACACTGAAGGAGATCTCATTACCAGCCTCCAGATAGTGCAGCCAGTGGGTGTTGCAAGAGGAGGAGGCACTGAGAGCTAGACAGTGAGAGAGAGGACAGAGAACCAGTGGCAACATGACTGAGAAGATGAACACAGAGCCAACAAACAGCCAAATAGAAGAGGAAGAAAGACAGAAAACCCGTGAGAAGAGTGTGTGTGAAAACAGCGCATTCAGAGACACTGTCAGTACGTCAGTCTACGTGTGTTTCCACGGTTCTCCTGAGGCCGTGGCAGCCATGGCATCAGAACCTAGCACCCAGTGCAGGGTGATGTTTCAGACGACAGACAAAACAGAAGAGCCGGCACATCGCAAGCTGGGAAAGCTGACAGTAAAATACAACCGCAAAGACCTCCAGAGGAGACTGGATATTGAAGAGTGGATTGACGACCAGCTGCACCTGCTGTTTGACTGTGAGGTAGGATACAGCTTTAGATCTTAAGAGTTGAGCATGGATGATCTGTGTCTGCCGTACACAATCCATCATGCATTAGGGCAAAATATATTACTGCAGCTAAAAGGACACATATGTGGGAGGTACAATGCTTCCCCCAGTCACTCCCCCGCCAATAGTGTTTTTAACAGTTTCTCTGAGATAAGAGATTAAAGTAGGCCTAATAACTAAGCATTTGTCATGTTTTACTGATGACAAGTGTTTACCATTTTGGTATTTATTACTTTAATGTAAGACTCTAAAAAGACTATTACACATACAGTATTCAAGTGCAGAGTTACTGTATGTATGTATGCATCCCTGATAGCAAAGAAGTAATAAAGAAAAAACAGAGTTAGCAATAAAAGCTACTGGCAGAGGCAGAGGCACTTTATAGACCACATTATTTCACTTTTATGTTGCACTATTATGGTGGCATTTGGAACATTATGCCATAATTTTATTTGATATTTGACACATTTAATGTTGATAGTGGTATTAAATTATTGTAATTATATAATGCTTTACAAACATTACATGCCCTTTGTGAAGACTATGATTATGAAAATGCCTGAACATTATGTGCAGTAGTGGCCTTACAAACACCCTTACATTTAATATACTCTATATGGGACATTAGGGCTCCATATCACTTTTAAACACATCACTTATCTCTCCATTCCTGTATCCTATGGGATACAATTCAATTATGACAGAGGCTCCATATTGATTTGCTTGGCATTCTGTAAGGGGAAACCATGGCAACAGATGTCTCACCACAAAAAGCAGCTTGGTACAGCCAAAAGTGGGGTGACTGTGCAGAGGCATGGCATCTTGATCAAATGACAGGGCCACCTTCTGTTTATGTCAGAGATTTAGACAGTATGTGTTTTTAAATTGAGGAATCACACAGAGGTCTAGCCTGTAGATAGCCTATGGTCTGAAGTTACATTTATACTGTATGTAATGTGTGCAAAATCACACACTGCACACAGTCCTAGTCTGTTAAATATCGTTTGAAAATACTTGAGTACATCTCCAGTGCAAAGGACTGGTAATATTACTCAAGTACTTCCTCCAACATTGTCATTTGATCTTTATTGCCTACATTTACACCCCAAGGCACCTTCCTACTGGTAATATATGGTAATACGCTTGAGAAATCAAGGGTGGAATAAATCACATTACAGTAGAGGAAACCAGGACATGCACAGAACACAAACTGAGCTGAAGCTTTTCTCTGTGTTTTTCTTTTGATCTTGCCCCAGATCTTGCCGTCAGTATTAGGTTTTCAAAATATTTAGATTTGATATGAATACACAGAAAATGTCCCACCACAGATGATATTGTGGATTACTTTATTACCTCAAGATCACTATCTAGTATATGATATGATACAGGGTTGTTAGTACTATACAGTGTTACTATTTTTAGCACATTTTTTCCTGAAAATATTTCCTCAATAACATCTAGTCATTTTTGCATTAGTGACTTGTGTGGAATTACCCATGCTATCCATGTGCCGTGGTCAGAGTGATGAATTTTGCATGGGCTCAGGGGAAGGTTACTTTGTTGGTTCTCCGAGTCTTCCGCGTGGAAGCATTTACCATCAGTCCCCTGTGTCACCCTCTGAATTATTTAGCTGCATCTCTAATTCATACAAATGCTGCCGAGGCCTGGAGCGCCCACTGGCTTTACAAACTTCACAAACTTGACACCTCTGAAAAAACTGCAAAGTAAAAGAAATGTGTTAACAGTTTTAAAGAAGCTTAAAATGCAATGTCTTTTGCTGTACTATGGAAACAATGCTTGAACAAAACCCATTTTATGTATAATTTCTCTTGCAGTTACCCCAGTAAAATTTACAAATACTTACAATTGAAGTAATGTTAAAGTAACTACTCTCTGATAAGTGAACCACACACACTCATAAAGAGAACAGGGACATACAATACTAAAGATAGCTTGTGGCTGCTTTGCATTTAATATTATAGGCAATTATCAGCACAGAACCGTACATCTGCTAAAAACCTTTGTGAGATTCTTATATTCCAAAACACAATTGCTTTACATTTCAAAGAGAGCTAACATACTGAACTAACCACAGCAGGTTAAATGGAATGCCAACACGGGGCAATCACAATCACTAGGATTTTATTCTAGGGGCAAAGAATATCAATAGTCTATCAATATTTAAGCACATAATATGATACAGTCTTATATAACCATATGGCCCATTGTCAATAAAGAGCCAAAATATGAAACCAGTGAATTGTATTGATAAGTGAATAGAAAATGAATCTTGGGAACAAAAACCAGGTCAGTATGATAATGGGAAAATCTTACAGATACTAATGCAATACTAAATCTAGCTGAGGTCTCCACAGAGCAACAAAATACATCTGATTATTTTGACAGCTACTGTACAGCAGTCTAGGGACCACTTGTCAGGAACCTCTGAGCTAACAATGCATTTTGATAAACATTTTGACATCGTTATCACTGTCTCCTATACTTGATGTGTGACATAGAAAACCACTAGAAACTAAACACTGCGGTCAACACACCGCGGGTAAAACAAAATGCACACAGCACAAGAATGAGCAATCCGGGCCATAAAGTCCAGGCCTAGAGTACATGGCCGCTGCAGACATCAGCAGAATCATGCCGGCCCCAAACTGGCAGCATGTATCAATTAGAGCAGGCACTGGGGACTGTGCTGTAGGTGGGCCCGTCTATTCCACCACTCAGCACTTCCACATTGATTAGCTCTCTTCATCCACATCAGCCATGAAAACTCCCCAACCGGAAAATATTCTCCTTAAAAAGAAGTCCCACTTGTCAGATATGAGTGTACACCTGCTGACTCCAGATATCTTTGCGATAAAGGGCTCTTCCGGTGAGCACGCTTCATCCTTTTCTGTCTGGGTTATTAAAGGCGTGTATAACAGCTTGTGACCTGAATTGATTAGTTTGCTATAATATGCTCACTGCACTACATTTTCCAATCTAACATATAGAGCTGCACAATATATTGCAAATGTATTGGTTTTGCAATATCAGCAAATACAATACTGATGCAGGAAACTAAATCTATTGCAATCTTTTTATAATTATAAACAGTTAATTGTCCAATTCAATAAAAACATAAATGTGGTGGGTAAATTACAATATTACAAAATGTCTCTTTTAGTGTGGACTGAGTTTTGGTTTAGTCCTAGTTTAACTTTTAGATCTTGAAACAATTTTGTAACAATTAGTAAACACAGAGTCTTCAATTCCTGCAAAAAAACATTATTAAATGTCGCTTAAGTCACCAAAAGATTGTCTTAGATTGTCATAATTCTATAAATACATTTTTGTTTTGTCTCTGGTTTGTACAAAGGATAAAAATATAATAAAAATAGATTCATGTCCCAAGATGTGTTTCCTTCCAGTCCAGTGACATGTAGGGCGAGTTTAATAAATTCTCGAGAAAACATTTACGCTAGAAGTAATCGGTGTTCAATGGTTGAGCCAAATGCCAGCTGAGCAACCCGACCATGAAATTTAGATGGTGGCATGCAGTAAGGATGGTCTCTTAGAGTCTCTCTGCGTTCATGCCTCAGCGCTCTTCAGCCTTGTCCAGGGGCTCAATGCATCATCTATCACATTACTGTTAGGAAATATTATTCAAGGGGAAAATTAATATTGATTATCATTTATTTCAGGGGAAAAACTGGAGTGATTAGTTACAAAGTTACCATTTACAGGCTTATATCATGACGGCCATCAATTCCCAAAACCTAACAATGTTACAATAACCATATTATATAGTCTCTAATCTTAACGTTTATTTTTTATTTGCAGGAGGAAGAGATTCCTGAGTTAGAAATTGACATAGATGAGCTACTGGAGCTTTCAGATGAAGGGCAGAGGACTAGGCTGCAGGTGGGGCCGAGTTACAAATTTACTTCTTTGCTTCAATAAGTTTGAATTATTCAGTCTCTTGCTCTGGCATGCTTTGTTATTCATCAATGAAGTCCCCTAACCAATAAGGTCAAAGACTGTGAAGACTTGGCCTCCACCTGACGACTGACTGTTTGCTTAGTGGAGTATTCACCTATATACAAGCTTAACACTTGACCCTTAGTGGAATCCAATGTTTAGATTAAAAATTGTCATTGTCCAATGTCCTAAGTGTGCTCATTTCTGTTTGCTTGCTTTGTTAGGAGTTGTTGCAAGAATGCGGAAAGCCAAAAGAGGTAAGAAATAATCATAACCTTATACTAACTTTCAAATACCAGTCTAAATATTTGTTTTCTCCTGTTTTGTAGGATTTTATCAACGGGCTACTCTAC
This sequence comes from Philypnodon macrostomus, assembly GCA_036025475.1. NCBI lineage: Eukaryota > Metazoa > Chordata > Actinopteri > Gobiiformes > Eleotridae > Philypnodon > Philypnodon macrostomus. The sequence goes on from JAVQKC010019248.1 coordinate 8,697, forward strand.
AGGATAAAAGGTCTACGCAAGATGTCAGGGCCTTTAAAGAAATAATATTAGGTCAAAATATGAGTTAAAACAATGTGAAGACTCTGAGCTTCTCATCTCCTTCAAATTACATAACTCTTTCGGATGCCTGTAAATGGAACTCAAACTGGACTATTGCATTTACTCTTTAAAAAGGTTATTGTCTTACATACATATGGTAATATTTTTTTGTACTTAGTTAAAAGGACTTCTACAATCCTCATTTACAACAATAATGCATATATGACATAATGTACCAACTATACTCTGTTTTTTGTGTACATTTTCAGTTGTTTGTAAATAAATATGTTGTTCTCATGAGTGTCTTGTGTCAACATAAAACTAAACCACAACTTCACACCCAGCATTACAATACCTTTTGAATTTATTTATCACTTTATATAAATACAATGGCCGTCACATTAAATTGTATGGTAATTGCTCTAAATGTATGGTCAAATATTATATGGTAGACTTTATTGTAGCGGAAAGACAATCAGCGTGTCATTTTTCGAAACATAAGGAGTAAGCAGCGCGTCAAGGCCAGTAATAAACACAGAGAAAACTACAGGAGCAATGTCCATTAGGTATGCATCCATTATCCACATCCTGATCATGATTGTGTACAACACGGCCCGAAAAGGCAAACACGCAGTAAAGGCCTCTATACAAACCATAATGGAGCAGGCCCCCTGGAGAGGACTGTAATGATGGTCTCTCCTCAGTTAGATGGACAGTAATGCTCTGAAACTGCACTATAGCCTTCACTGTCTCTCACACACACACACACACACACACACACACACACAGGCGCGCACACACAGGCGTGCACACACACGCACGCACACACACACACGCACGCACACACACACACACACACACACACACAAGGTATTTTTGGTGGCTTCCATTACAGTAATTTGGCTAATTGACATTATTATTTCTTGCTTCACTGACATGGAGTCCATCAATACATGTAACTACCAATCAGTCTGGAATTAAAAATACATCATCACTTTATAAATATCCCCAAACATTTTACACATACATAATAAAACTGTACACCAGGATATAAAAGGAAATACTCATGTCCAACTCTTGGCCAAATATAGATAACAAGAGTTACAGCACTGTCTGCCAAAAAGAAAACAAAGACTTCAGCTAAATTCTCTGTGTTTTTTAGACCAGGCTTGACAGTAGGCTGAGACTATTATCTAAAAATAGTCCAATGGTGACAAGTGCAAAGTGCGCCAATGATAAGCTTTTGTTGCCATGCGGAAATTGTATGAGTGATATCAAACACTAACTTCAAGGGATCTGTTCATTTGGACAGTTTTACTCAACTGTCAGTCAACACCGATAATAGGAGCTGCGTAAAGTCAAATTTACTACAAATGAAACTTATACTCCTTATACGTATACTACTTTACTGTAGCCTATTTGTTGTAGTTAACCATTTTATAATTAAAATTGCTGGAGAGAAGAGCATGGTTACAATTTTTGACTTTTGTTTTTTAAGAATGGGAAAATCTTTCCCATGAGCAGTATTAGTTGTGTCTAACACTTAGGTCTAACATTAACTAACGAGGATATGGGTCACACAAGCAAGAAAACCTCACTATCATGTCTTCCTCTTCTTCTTTGGTGCAGTGTAGTTAGAAGTACGATGCTCCATCCTGTCATATTTATCATGGCCTTCCCTAGAGAGATAATGGAGAATGGATTGATAATTCATCACTCTAAATACTTTATATTCATGCTGCTTAGCAGTATGGCAGCCTGCATACAGTTTATCTGGGTCATGGTATGCATTTCAAATCAAAGGCATCTTGCTTTGGCTTCTAGGCATACATTTCCATGTGGGGCTATAACAGAAGTGACAAGAAAATACTTACTGTATTTACTGATTACTGATTTACTGTATTACAGCTTACCTGAAGCAGCGGTTGCAGTAGAGGTCTCCATCACAGGTGTGACAACGAAGAGTGGCATCTTCGTTACAGATGCAGCACCAAGGGAGCTCATCGCCATCACTGTCTGAGTCCTGATGAGAAACAGCAGTAGTTCTGTTCTTACTTTTGGATGCTGGAGCCTGAAATGAATGAATGAATGAATAAATGAGCGAGTGAGCGAGTGAGCGAGTGAGCGAGTGAGTGAGTGAGACTATTTGTACTGTTGTTACCTTTTTAGATGCTGTTTTCTTTTCTGTGTTCTTTGGCCCGCTACTTTCTATTGGTATATTGTAGCCACTGGCCTCATCTAGAGCAGCTTCCTCAGAAAGCTAAAACAAAATCAATGACTTTACATGTTTGCATTGAAGTGAATCAATTAATACAATTACAAAAAGTAGCACTTTGTGTGTAACTAATTACTGCCATTAGCCAATGTAATATGTACATTTTGTGATTTCAAAATGCCATATTGAGATTACACACGATGAATTAAGAGAAGAAAATGGCCAACCTGCTTTAACACTCTCATCACTGCTTCTTCCTCAGTTTCCTCATCACTGTCAGGACGCTGAAAGTCCTCCATAGTAACTACAGTAGATAGAGACTTAATTAAACTTTGATTGGCTCTATAAAGAACCTTTTTAATGAACTGAAACATCCTTGATCATATCATGTATCACCTTTGTCTGGGTTCTGTCCCTTTAACTGTGCCAGTCTTTTGGCCATCTGCAGTATCTCATCCTGGGTGTGTTTCTCTTTCTTCAGCTCCTGCATGGCCTCATCCAGCAGACGAGTCTTCTCAGCCTCTAACTGCTTTTCATTCTCATTATTTTCTTCGAGGTTATCCTCTAGAGTTCCTGCATCCATTTTGTTTAAATCGTTCATACAGCTATCAACACCTGCACAAAAATATTAACTTAACTTAGTTCTATATGGACATACACCATAGCTTAATGTGGGTTGTTTTACTATGGTCAAATCAGTGGGAAAGGAAACATCTTACTGCCTTCGGGATCTGTTTGTGCGTTGTCAATGGTAACTTCCTCTGTCATTTGAGTAATTAGATCATTGGCTTGTTCAGTCTGTGTCCTCTTATCTGGAGGCTTGTGGACCTGTATAGAACACACAGCTATTAGATGTAATTAATGGTACATGTTGTTAAAAGGTAATCAGATAACATATATAATTGGGTGCTAATTTGGCTCACAGGTGGAGGAGCTTGAGATGGGGGAGGCTGGCCCCGTAGAGCTGCCAAACGGTCTTCCATCTCTTTGGCAGAAGGCACTGGCTGGCTTGGAGCTTTCAAAGCAGCAAGGCGAAACTCAAGATCGTTGTCAGACGGAAGGGGCTCTGGAGAATATTGCAAACGTTTTTAAGTAACATATTAGTAACTAAAGTTAGTAACATATAACAACAGAAAGGCAGTATTACTAGGTGCTGTTTCCTCTTTCAGTTTTTTAAGTCTATCAGCAATGACCTGGTCTTCTTTACTGAGGCCTTTTGGGATTTGGGGCACTGATGTGGCATTAATATTGCCTCCCCGAGCTGCTGCTAACTGCCCTTGTAGTTTAGCTTCAAATGCTGCGACACGTCTGTGGGGAGAAAAAAACACAATCACACCCTGTATTTTCAGATTTGTACCCAAAGTGTCATTATAAAGAGTCTGATGTTAAGACATACTTTTTATAATTTTCCGGGGGAGACCATCTATTGTTGTTACTGCTGCTGCTGCTGCTGCTGCTGCTGCTGCTTGGAGTATTCCCACTGTAAAAATAGACAGATTGTAACATTTTGGGGAGCTAATAATGTATAATATCCTTATGACTAAGTGGACAACTACCCTGTCAGAGTAGTGTGACATTGCTTGCAGACCTTCTGCTGAGTGTTGCCACAGCGAGGCACCACAGCACTGAGAGTTAAACAACTGGAGCAGAAGGAGCGGCCGCAGTTTTTACAGCCCAGCTATGAGACGGGAGTGACATGTACACTGTCAGTTCATTATTAAAATGACTAAATACATATGGAGGATAAGGAGGGGAACACCTACCTCCTTCTTGAAGACACTGAACTTTGACGTGCATGAATAACAGCGGTTGTCCATGCTGTCGCCCTCTCAAAGTCCATCCAGCGGAAGGACAGACGTGTCGGTAAAACGTGTAAATGTGCAAAAGAAAAACAAATTACTTTTCTGCTGCTGATTACAGCGACCCGTCTGTGGTCATAACAGGAAGTAAAACGGAAACTGTAATATGACGCCGTTTCCTGCTTCTATGTCGTCTAATCAGCTTCGAGCAAGTTCTGTCGCGGTCCTCGTTCAAAACAGACAAGAACCAACCGATAGTTCATGTCGTTGTTGTTTGGAAAAGAAGAAAAAAAAACATTGTAATAGGTATGAGACTGCCAAGTGATCTATCGAATAATGTATATGTAGTCAACATCACCAACGAGCATTTCATTAGAGCTTTTGTTTTATAGCTAACGACGTGTAGCACCAAATAGTTAATGTTAGCATCCATGCAAACTAGTTAGCTAACGCTACGCCCCAAATGTACCTTCATCTAGTTACACACACACATATAAACGTTTATCTGTTGTTTTGCAATAATCCTATTAGTATCGGTTTGTAAGTGTTTGTATTTGATGCATTTATAATTAACCCAATGACAATGTTCCCATCTACAACAAATGCAGTTCATGTTATGTGGTTGTGATAAATTAACAACGTGAACTAACATATTGAATTGTTTGAATGTCTACAGGTGCCTGTTTGATTTTGAGAATGGCAGAAGGGGGAGATGATGAATGGGAACTGTGCAAAGAAAACATTCAGCCACTGAGACGTGGAAGACACATAACAGCATTACAAGAAGCCCTTAGCCAGCAGCAAGATGGAGTCAGCTCTGCCATCATTCAACAAAGACAGTATGGGCCTTGAACTATTGTTCATAGTTCAAGTGGCTGTTATACATTTTTAAAATTAAATTATCATTTTGTTGTTGTTGTTGTGTAGGTCCTTTGAATCTGAACTGAGACTGTACGAGGGAGATGACCCACTTGATGTATGGGATAGGTGAGTACAATTTATAAATAAAATGTTTATTTGAGATTTCCCTTTGAGACTCTCCCTAACATGTCTTTACAATTTACAGATATATAAACTGGACAGAGCAAACATTTCCTCAAGGAGGAAAAGAAAGCAACCTTCCCACACTGCTGGAACAAGCTGTGACCAGATTTACAGATGAAAAGAAATATCATAATGATCATCGTTATGTCGACCTATGGATTAAATTTGTATGTTTATTTTTTTTGTGTGTGTGTATTGTCGCACAACTCTTAATGTTTACTGTGTTTGTATTTTATGTTTTAACAGGCAAAGAACTGCTCTGAGCCTCTGGACATTTATCGGTACATGCAAGCTCAGGGGATTGGAGTAACACTGGCATCTTTTTATATTGCTTGGTCTGATGAATATGAGAATCAAGGCGACTGTCGCAAAGCTGATCTCATCTACCAGGAGGGATTCAAAATGTTTGCTGAGCCACAAGACAAGCTTATGCAGTTTCATAAGTGGGTTTTATTAGTATTAAATTGGACAAACACAATGTATGTTGTTAAAGAAAATGTACTATATTTCTATTTAAAGGGCTCTACAGGCACGTGTATCTCGACAAATATTGATGAATGTGACGGAAGAGGACAGTGATGATGAACCCAAACAACCTGAAAGAACTTCTTTAGCAGATCTTAAACACAGAGGGAAGAAAAAGGCCATTGTCCCAGTGAACAGAACTGGAACTGCTATTAAAAGTACATTTATTACTACAAATTAGATTTCTATGCTGCATATTTTGGGTTTACATTTTATATTATTTTTGCAAAGGTTCCACTGGGGGCTTGCAGTCACATGGTGCTCCTGTTCTCGGCAATTCAACAAACAGCCGATTTTTGATCTTTGACGAAAACAAGCTTCCAGATGAAGGTCCATCAGAGCCAAAATTGGAGTCTTGGGCAGCACCACCTACTTCAAGATCCAAAGAAAATGAGCAGAAACCAGAAAAATGGTGTGATGTCAAGGTATATAAAAAAAACACTTATTTATTAAAATTGTATTATATCAATTGATGGAGTCTCATTTGTATTTGATTATCAGATGCGACAAAAGACTAAATATGGACATACTATTATGGCTCCACCACCACCTGCCAAACCAGCATTTCAACCGTTTGTTGAAGAGTCAGACCAGCCTCCAATAATGTGAGTTTTCTATTGTAAAAAATCAGCATGACATAATTGTTTTGTCTTTTTTAAATTATTATTGTGTTTTACTTGATCAAAATAAAAATGTATAGCTTATTTCAATCTCTCAGGACACCATGCAAGATCAATCCATCTGTAAACACAGTATTGTCAGCTCGAAAGCCTTGCAGAGAGGAGACACCCCTGAAGAGGCTCCAGGAGCGGCAGCAACCCCAGAATGAGACTGAAACAGGAAAATACTCGGAGCAGAGTATGTACTGTAAAGAGCTGCTTCTTAATGGAGCTACTGAGTTCTGCTTTGAAGAACTGCGTGCTGAACGTTATCGTCAGAAGATGGCACAAAAAACTGCACTTGAAGGTCAAAAGGATGAAGCTGTTACTACTGGTGAAAGCTAATCCATTTATATATGAACAGTTCAATTTTATTTGTATCACTTTTAAAGGCATTTTATAGGCATTTTATTTTCACTAATCATATTAGTCTAGTCTTTGTTTTTGATGTTGTCTGTGCTCTGTATTTCATTTCCATGATGAGAACACACAAGAAAGAACACAAGGAGTTTGAATTGATTTTGAATTTGACACTATGCAAAAATATATCAAATTGTATTTAATTTTAACATTAGTTTCAGCATTATAGAATCTTTTAATCCAGTTTTCCTCTTGAATATATTCACACGGTTTTTGTATCAGACATTTTCATTTCTTTCACCGAAAGAATGGAGACTGCAGTTTACAGTATATCTTTGTAGAAAGCCCCCTGGTGGGTCATAATGTCATTGGTGTTCAATAAATGTGTTAAAATGTCTCACTTAAATTGGCCTGGATTGTTTTTTTTTCCTTGGGAACACTGCCTTCTATAAATGCACTGTTAGCAAAGCCAGAATTATTGTTGATATTGTTTGTATTTTTAACGAGACATAAAACTGTTTATAAACTGTAAAATGTCAAGTTTCATTCTGTGTTTTACCGTTATCAACAGAACTATTCCCAAGTAACCTGTATAATCTAAACCAGTGGAATCCCAATACATAAGATCCTGAGCAAGCCTTACATTCAGTAGGTTGCCCATAAACTCAAAGACTGCAGTAGCGGGATAATAATCTACTGATGATGGGATCTACTTCACAGACGCACGGCTTGTAGGGCAGACTTTGATGAATGGCTTGAAGATAGGTAGTTTACTCATTAGCAAGTGAAATCTATGCATTGCAGTTGCAGGCAAAAAAGGCCTTAGTTATCCCCAAGCGGCCACTGTGAAGTCTCTGAAACTGGCACAAGGATCAAACTGAAAATACGACTCACTACAAGATCCCAAACTACTTAATGCGTTCGATTTTGGTTTAGCACTGTGAACCGCTGAAAGTCTGTGATAAATGATAGGTTTTGAGATGCACTCCCATTATAATAACACAGCATAACCACATCATAACGTATCCTCTATGACTTGCTGTATGGCGGGACATATTAAAAGCTCACTCTATGAAAGCAAGCAGGCAGTGATAGCGCCTCGGACAGAAAATCCATAGCCCACTCAAACTGCAGTACGACATGGCAAGCTACCTTTTTAATGCGCTGTGGACAGGCCATCGGAGAAGAGCTTTTGTCCAGCACTGTTACTTTGATAGAGTTAGTATGGGCCATGCTTTAGTCAATCTATTTGTGTTACATGCACCAGTTAACAAAAACTTCTCCATCAAGCCTTACTTTCAAGAAGGCATTCTGGCCAAATAGTGAAAAGGTAAAAAGCACGCCAAGGGACATTTTGTTGAAAATTTTTGACAAACACAAAAAAATATGTTTTATTATTTTTTCACCAACAGTAAATAAAATGATTTAAACATGAAACAAACTACCGGTACACATGAAAGCTGAAATATCACTTATGTTAAAATTACTACAGTATAACCCTACAGATACCTGGTAAATCATACAATTCATTGAAATGCTAATATTTAAGGAAGCCACTATAGGGCTCCCTGTTGGCTCTCATTTTAATAACACCACAGCTTAAGACCACCATTATCATATCTTTTTATATTTTAGTGTTTCTTCTCAGCTCTTAATTCAAATGCTGAATGAGTGTTTTTCCAGGTCATAAAAGTGCTTCCCTGTAAGATATCATTAGCTGACCTTTTGACCTGCTGTGCAGCTCTCCTTCATAGTGGCTGAGCACAGATAGTAGGTGAAAGCGTCTCTGTACATAAATGGTCTAGCTCAGATAGTCTGAATAAATAGTGCAACCTTGTGATAACCATGTTTTTGCATTTGAATTGGACCCATTTATTCTAATATGCAATTCCTTCTGCTTACAGTGACAAGTCCCTCAAAAAAATCAAACTAAGTCAAGCATGACTGTAAAATATAGGCTAATATATCAATGTTAATCAATGTGTCAACAATGTTTTTATATTGTTATGGACCAGTAATGTGTCTTAAGGTTTGAATTGAATTGAATGTTGACAACTGAGGAGGACAGCTAGGGAGGGGTTGTAGCTGCCATACCCCCAACAGGAAAATCTGTCATTGTTATGCAGATTGGTTTAGGCTTAGGCTTTTTTCACCTCCTGTCAGAAGAGAAGACATTATTGTAGCTTATGCAAGCTCAAAGCATGTATGCCCCAAATCTGTATGACTTTGAAAGCTTTTTCAGCCTGACATGACCCTGATATGTTTCCTGCTTTGTAACTGCTGTATCAATTATTCAGTGAATGATTGTGCTAAAAAGAGAATGTTTGAAATAATGAGGAGGCTATTTGTAGTAGGAAGCATGCGTTGTAACTTCAGCGCAGAAAGATTTTGGGTCACGTTAGTCTCAAAAGAGATTTAAAGGATGACAATTGTACCCTCTATACAGAAATAGACCCACAATGCACCTCTTCTAAATTCACACATACAAAAACGCCTCCTACCATCTGCCAAGTCTGACCCTGTCATTCCAAAGATAATTCATATTATCGAGTGCTAAAACAGTGCAAGCATTGCTCGTGTTCACATGCCATGCAAAACGGACAGTGAGAAAGATACAAAGACAGAGGCGTGCTGCTGAAAGGTATCCCAGGTGATAGGTGTAAAGGGAGCTCTTCTCTCCTTACAGACACTGGAAACCAAACCGGCTTCAAAAACACACTAGCACACTCAGGCACGATTACATGCTGCTATCAATTCTGGTGCTTTTGCAAAGACAGCCCAATGAGGGAGTGGGAGGAGGCAAGGGAAGGAGGGAAGTGATAAAGGCACCAGGAGGAGGAGGAATAGAGAGAGTGGAGAGACATGCAGCGAGGTGGGAGGGTGTGAGTGAGTGAGCCAGAGCACAGGGATAGTAAAGCAAGCAGCTGAATGTGGCTGTCATATTTTTCCCATTTCTCCTAGATGCTGCTTTTTCTCTCTCTTCATGGCTTTGTCCCTTGTTTTGTCTATCTGGTCATCATCCTGTGTCCTCGGGAGAAGAGACAGGGGTACACGGACACAGCACTCAGCAGCCAACAGCAGCGGAGCCGGGGATGAATCAAGCCCAACAAAGAGCCTTTGAGATGGCAGTGTGTGCTTCTGCCTGGAGGGAGGAACGCATCAGGCTTTCCCAGGCAAGCGGCAGCCTGCAGTAGCTCCTCCATCCTCATCCTTAGCTGAGCGCCTTGTGTGCGAGAGGCTGGATCACAAGTGCATGCAAGCTCTCCCAATCCTTCCTAGAGGAGAGTTCTTCTCCTCACTGGACAAGGCAAGGTAAGGGGTTTGACACGTTTTTTGTTTTTTTTTCCATAGTAGAGGGAATAGGGTGCAGGGGGGATGGGGGGAAAAGGGCAAAGAGGCTTAACGTCATTGATAAAGAACATTCTAGTGTGAGCTGTTGGCTTAGCAAAGGGAATGTGAACAAGCAGTGAGGAGAATGCAGTGCATCCAGGTGTTGATGTAGAAATAGCTATTCTGGATGTATTCAGTGATGGAGCGCATCTCACAAGCTTTCACCTTCTACTAACCCCTCCTCGCGAAAATCACCCACGTCCTCTTCCTCACCCTGCCTCTCTGTCCTCGACCTGTATGTCAAGGCAAAGGATACAACAATCCACTTTATACTGAAGCGCCTCTTGACAAACGCTTACTGTCTTCTTTCTGGTGTTTTCTAGTCTAGTCTGTGGGCTGCAGGTGATCTTTCTAGTCCAACCACTGTATTTAAGGATCCAGTCGCTGTTAGTATGGACACATTTCACTGCACACAGGGATTAACAGACACAAGAGACACACACTGACATCATAAATAAATATAATGCTAAAACCTGTTATACAAGTGCTTTAATAAATACAAGAAGCAATGTTTGAACTGTTTTGTGAGTTAGGGGTAATGTAAAGAGTTAGGGATAATGTAAAGAGTGAGGGGTAATGTAAAGAGTGAGGGGTAATGTAAAGAGTTAGGGATAATGTAATGTAAAGAGTTAGGGGTAATGTAAAGTGTTAGGGATAACGTAAAGAGTTAGGGGTAATGTAAAGAGTTAGGGGTAACGTAAAAAGTTAGGGGTAATGTAATGTAAAGAGTTAGGGGTAATGTAAATCGTTAGGGATAATGTAAAGAGTTAGGGATAATGTAATGTAAAGAGTTAGGAATAAT
>JAVQKC010019251.1:0-26097 GCA_036025475.1 Philypnodon macrostomus
TAACTAACTAACTAACTAACTAACTAACTAACTAACTAACTAACTAACTAACTAACTAACTAACTAACTAACTAACATCATCATCATCATCATCATAATACTACAAGGTTATGACGTTCTTGTTTTTCTGTCCCCCACCCCATTTTTTGTAACTGAGAAAGCAAAAAAAATGTCGCAGATCTGCTTGACAAATCCTGCTTATTAAAATCCTGCGCTCACCTCCATCCTTTACCCCAATATCATCTGTGATATTACGACATCAGTCTACACATATCCTGCTTTGACAAATTCAACCTCCGCTTTCACACGGAAATATTTTGGCAGGTTTTCCTTGATGTGAAAATGATTCTATTAACGACGCGCAGGCTTCAAAATTGCAGCTGTTAATAGTGCTGATTTAGATCCGGGATAGTCCCCATTTAGAACTGGTTTGGACCTGATTTGCATCGATTTTGTCCCAGTTTACCTTGAGTTTACTCCTGGATTAGACCTGCTTTGGATCTGCTTTACTCCTGTGTGTAGTTCCTTGTCTATAGGTCTAGTCCAAGTGCAGTTCTGGATCTCTCTTAGACCTGGATTGGACCTTCTTTGGATCTGGTTTTCTCCTGTGTGTAGTTCCTGTCTATGGGCCTGGGTTAGTCTTGGTCTAGTCCAGGTGTCGTGGCATATTGTCTTGGTGTGGTCTTGGTCTAGTTTGGTCCTTGTGTTAATCTTAATTTAGTCCTGATTTCTTATCTAGGCCTTGGTCATGGTCCTGGTTCAGTCCTGGGTTATACCTGGTTAAGTCTTTATATCTCTTTTTAGGTAGTTTAGTTAGATCTAATCTAGTCAGCCCTGGTTAAATCCTGGATTAAATCTGGGTTAGACCTGGTTTCGTCCTGGTTCATTTCTTGTCTAGCCCTGGGTTAGTCTTGTTCTAGTCCTGGTTTAGTCCTTAGACCTTTTTTTAGACTGTAGATGGACCATGGTTTAGTCTTGATTTGGTCTTGCTAAAGTTCTTGTCCATTGCTGGCAATGTGTTGGTATAGTCCTGGTTTAGTCTAGTCCTGGTTTAGTCTAGTCCTGGTTTAGATCCTGTTAGCAGTAATACACTTTAGTTTTCACAATTTTGACCTCTGCTTTTAAACATTAACATTTCTTTTTGGATTTGTTTCTCACCCATTCCTTCAGACAATGGAGTTGGATAGTCTTTAGGTGCTGAAATGAGCTTGGGCGCAGTATAATGACCTTCTAATCACTTGAGATGGTCCGCACTTCAACTTGTGAAGATCTAGAGCTCAATGTCAAAGAGAGCACGGCCAGGGCAGAATACAAAATTCATATGCAGACATCTATAGGCATTTTATCATGACATATCGAGAAGAGAAACAGAGAAAAATAATAAATAGTAAATATAGTTCTGAAAATATTCCCTCAAATTGGGTATAAGGAAATTCAGTTAATGGAATGTATTAAAAATGGCCAAACGGACAATTTTTATTACAAAAATATAAATAATAATAATAATAAAATAATAATAATAATAATAATAATAATATAAATAATAATAATAATATTAATAATAATGAAAATGTATATAGATCATTGGTTCTCAAACTGTGGTAACGACCTGGTCGTGTTTAGTCCTGATTTGGACCTTAATACTGTTTTAGTTCCACTTTACAGTACTTCCTGGATTAGACTTGGTTTAGCAGTAGTTTACTCCCTGTTTAGCCCTAATTTAATACAGGGCATATTTCTGCCTGGGTTGAGTCTGGCTTTATTTCTGGTTTGGTCCTGGTTTAGATCAGGATTAAATGTGGTTCAGACCTTTTTCAGGTTAAGCACATTAATTTTGTCCGACTAAACATAATATAATAATCATTGAAACTTGTTAAGTCTTTGTTTAGTCCTGGTTTAGTCCTGGTTTAGTCCTGGTTTGGTCCTGGTTTAGTCCTGGTTTAGTCCCTGTTTAGTCCTGGTTTAGTCCTGGCTTAGTCCTGGTTTCTCCACAGCAGTAATACACTTGACGTACATTACAAACAGAGTTGAGACATCACTCTGAACCCATTTCCAATACATGACTCTATTGTGTCTCGTTATTATCCTGAACTTTCCAAATCCTACAACCGTCGACTAAATCTAGGTTGAGTTCATGTTCTGGGCCCGGGGTTAAGTAAGTCTCTCTTCAACGTCTTCTTCAGTAAATTGCAGTCAGAGCTCAGAGCAGTGTGGATTAATTGCAAATAAAGAGGTTATTCTCCAAAGAAATAGGGCAGATTTCCTTTTTACATCGTGCATTTAGTGTCTAATTTCACTGTAGAAATGTCGGGAAATTGGTGACTTGGATATCGACTAAACTAAGAATTTCATAAATGCCAAGAAGGATGTCCGAAATCACCTCTTATTTTGACCACTAAAGCATAAAAATGAGGACACTTCACCAAACCTCCTTATGTATGATTGGTGGTATGGCTATCACCTCAGGGCAACCTTGGCTACAGATGTACCTTACCACCATCAGTGTGTGTGTGTGTTGTGGGTAAAGACAGACCATTTTTGCTCTTACGAGGGCTGTCCACCGACCTTGCCTCCGTATGAATGTGTTAGTGTGATTGCTGGTATGAATGCCACATCTCTGTCAGTCTGCCCCAGGGCAACCTTGGCTACAGATGTATCTTACCACCATCAGTGTGTGTGTGTGTGTTGTGGGTAAAGACAGACCATTTTCGCTCTTACGAGGGCTGTTCACCGACCTTGCCTCCGTATGAATGTGTTAGTGTGATTGATGGTATGAATGCCACATCTCTGTCAGTCTGCCCCAGGGCAACCTTGGCTACAGATGTATCTTACCACCATCAGTGTGTGTGTGTGTTGTGGGTAAAGACAGACCATTTTCGCTCCCACGAGGGCTGTTCACCGACCTTCCCTCCGTATGAATGTGTTAGTGTGATTGATGGTAAAAATGCCACATCTCTGTCAGTCGGCCCAGGTAAACTGTGGCTGTATCTTACCACCAACAGTGACTGTGCTGCTAATAAATAATGCATATTCAATTATAAAGCGACAAAAAACATACTAAATAATATGGAAAAAAATGAGCGTAAGAGGTGACTCGGATGTCAGCTAAACTATGAATTCCTCAAAGTGAAAGAAATGCCAGGAACAATGTCCGATTATTAAAGGAATCACCTCTCACTCTGACAACTAAAGCATAAAAACGTCCGCTTTGACAGAGACGGCATTAGTCCACACGGCCTCCACCACCACTGTCTTGTTTACTCGGGGTGGAAGCGCCGCTGAGGCCAAAATAATTGGGCATCTCCGCGGTCACGCCACGCACACGCCGCCGTCCAGTGAATCTGTGAAACGGCCATAAAACGGGCGCATTGGTGACACGTCAAGGGGCTGTTAGTGCAAATGGGTCAGGATCAAAGTTAGCCACGGTCGAAACTTGCGAAGGATCAAATGCGGCGAAGGCAAATTGTTTTATATTTTGATATGACATTCTTTGTTCAGACTGACTTCACCCTAGAAAGAATAAGCTCCAGCAATTACAAGTGAATCTGACAGCAGCGGAAAGCATTGGGACGTCAGGATTGGGACAAAGGAACAAGGGAATGCATTTCAATATCAAAAAGTTTGTCATATTATTTCATGACAGCAGTTACAGTTCGAGATCAGAGGTCTGCGTGTCCGCTGACTGAACCCATCCCTTCAAATGAAACCCAAAGTCCAGGATTAGTTCTGGGTTAACTCTGGATTAGCCAAGTAAACTCTGGTTTAGTCCTACATGGAGTTTTGGTTAGTTAAATATACATGGAAAGGGTTTCGAATTTGAGTTTAGACTTGGCCTGTATTCACACCAGGAAAGTCCTTTGTCTGCTTGTTTGGTCCAGACTTTATTTTTTTCTTTTATTTCAGACTATATATCTTGTAAACAATGCCACACGTGTGACGATCGTTGCACGCATTGGACACAAATGATGGGGTCGGGACAGAGCACAGGCTGTGTCATGTGTATCTCCAGAAATGTTCAATTCATTCCTATTAAACAGCCAAATTTGAGTGCCCATATTTTATCCCATATTCTACAGAATGAATTTCTGGAGCAAAAATGATTGTTTTATGATCAAGAAGGCGTATGTTTCCTGTAGTTTGTATTCATACTGTAAGCGAACCGCACCAGAGTCGAAACCACCTCAAAAAGTAGGTCTCAGTCCGATGGTCAGCGTGGGAAAAAAACCTCTGGTCCTTTCAAAGCGGACCAAATGTGGCAGGTGTGAATATTGGTGTCATTTTCGTCAGGTTTAGAAATGCCTTACTCCTAATATAGTCCTGGTTTCATTCTGATGTTTGCCTTGGTTTAGTCCTGGTATAGACCTGGTTTAGTCCTGATACAGGACTGGTTTAGTCCTGGTTTGGACCTGGTTTAGTCCTAGTTTAGACTTGGTTCAGTCCAGGTTTAGACTATATGTAGTCCTGGTTTAGGCATGGTTTAACACTAAATAAAATGAGGGTTCAATTCTTAGACTAAATTCAAACTCTGAAAGCATGTCCTCCATGTTTTAATGCATGTATATGTCACCTGGAAAATCTGTATGTCCCATAGTGAAGAAATTTTAATCATGCTTTGTCTCTATGGGTTAGCCCTGCAACTAAATGGCCACTGTCTATTGGGATTGTATATTATATATATAGATTTAGCTATATCATTTTTTCATACATTTTAGCTGATAAGATATGCAGCAATCTACTTTATTTATGGTCTTACTTTCTGCAAAAATGCTAGAAATACTGCCATGAATTGTCCATTTTTCTTGAGTCCAAGTGAGCTAATGTGTTGTGATGAGCGCCGTATTCATTTTTGTTTGTGAAGACCCAAGTTTGCGTCTGATGTTTGCTTAAAGTGATACCCCACACTATCTGACCCCTCTGTGAATGTACAGACAAAACCGGCTAATAACCAAATGTGGCGAACATAAAGCGTGTCACTGGAGCCGCCTTATCACCAAAGCCGCTTTTTGTCTCTTCAGCGAGCAGCAAACACGAGAGAAATTGCTTTAATGACAAGATTTTGCCTCCCTAAATAAGAAACAAATAGAAAGCTGGAGAAATGTGTTTGAAGCCCTACAATGGGAGTGGGAGCCGTGTCGCTTTGATGATCTTTGGCGCCGCGCTGGCTCTTTCTTTATTCTTCAACTTCTATCAACTTGTTTGGTCTTTGCTTTTCCCCAGCCATTCCACAGAAGTGTGCGGCAGTTAACACAAATTCTGGCCCCAGTGTTGTAAATTATTCATCTGGGCCGTGGCAAGGCCTGTCCTGTCTCATTGGAGAGCCGCCCCTCATTAGGGAACAGCTGGGCACCGAGGGATAGGCTAAGGATGTATTCTAGGGTCAAAATAGTGCTGTGCTGGAATAGACAAAAGTACGAATGGTTCCAGTAATGAAAAGACTGTTGCTTGGGTCAGAGGGCCCCAAATTTAGATCCTTCTAGAGCTCATTTATATACTAGAAAGCACTCGGAGCGTGCAGACCTCTGCCAAGGAAGCTCATTTCCACGGATCACTCAGAAAAGTTTCCCTCGGAAATTTGAATGAAGTTGCTAACAAATGTCATTCTTTAAAAAAAACTGGATCCAGATGGTGTTGCAGATCACTCCTAAAATCTAATCAATTGATTTTTGTGTCATTCCTGACCTTCCCTGAAAATGCCATTCAAAACCATTCAGTAGTTTTTGAGCAAACTCACTTACAGACAAACAAATGGACAAACGCTAACAAAAAAATTACCTCCTTGGCAGAGGGCTTGCAGGCTAGGATGGTCCCGAAACCTGCTGAAATGGGCCGGAATATCACCAGGCTGGATTATTATAAGAGTTCTAATGGTTTTGAGTGGGAATCATCCTGGTATTGAAAGGTCCATGGCTGGAATAGTCCCTGGATTGGAATGATATGGGATGGTAACATCTTACATTTTTTTATTTTTTTTTTATTGAATGGGCTGAAATGGTATTGAGCTGGAATAGTCCTGGAATGGAATAATGTCAGGCTATAATGGACTTTGTTTGGAATTGTGCCAGGATGGAATTAGTTTAGATTGGAGTTTTTTTAATTGATCACCAAAATTGTTCCAATTTAGTATGGTGCCAGGTTAGACAAGACTGGGGCTGGAAATTTGAATAGTCCAAGTTTGAAATGGTTCATGGTTGGCATGGTCCTAGTCTGGAATAATCACAATTTTTAATGGGCTTGGAGTAGTCTGTGACTTGAGTGGCCCAATAGAAGGTTGGCCCTGAGCCGGAATTGTCCTGGGGTGTAGTTGTCTCATGACGGAATGGTCAGACATTAGAAAGGTCTAGGCTGGAATATGGTGCGTTTATGTGGATGTCGGGAACTCGGGAAAACGTTGAAAAATTCACATGAACGCTCGAACAAGTCAGAACAAGAAGTCGAGATTTCTCCGTTGACGTCGTTAGCCTCTTTAGCCTGTAGCAGCAATATGTTAAATTTAACATAAGAGGTCACCAACACCAACGAGTTTGTCAAAGTTTATTTTCTTTAATTTAACCTAAAATATTTGTTTGAAGAGTGTATTACAAAGTTAATCAAACAAATAATAATAATAATAATAATAATAATAATAATAATAATAATAATAATAATAATAATAATAATAATAATAATGGGTTGGATTTATATTGCGCTTTTCAATGCCCAAGGCTTTCTCAAAGTGCTTACATTTTATGTATATATATTTATCTGAATGTTCTGACTTTCCGAGATGAATCATATATCATCAACGACTTTCTAACTCAGCTGCAATGGTTCCAGGTAGACCCATTAACCCATCTCAGAATGGTCCATCACTAGAATGGTACAGGACTGGACTTGAAAAAGAATGTTCTTGGGCTGGAATAGGCCAAGAATGCAATTGCTTTGATTTAGGCTTAGTTCACATGGAAATATTTGAGACAATGTCTGTGTCCACACGGGTTCACGTAGCTCCACTGAAACGCTGTAGTGTGTATGCCGGGCCTGTTGGTGGCGCCGTGACACTGCCGGGAAAAACACTTGGCAGCTCCATGTTTGTTGTTATTGTGTGTTATTTCGGCGTTTTGAAATCTTTCCTCTCTGGGACCCGGCTTAAAAAAACTCTTGTTTTTAGGCTCCCAAAACGCCGGATCCGTGTGGATGAAACGCCTCTATACGATGAAATACTTTTGCGGCTACGCCTAAGCTTGTCTCCGTGTGGACTAAGAATGGTCCCGAGCCGAAACACTATATTTTGAAGTATACTGTAAGTTGGAAGTGTCATGTATATTCAATTGTCTGTGAATGCGTGCCGTGTGGAGCCTGTACAACCGCAGCTCAGAGTCTGAGGTGGCGCCTGGATCCTCCACCCCCCCCCTCCCTCATTCCCACACCCCCTCCTCCAGAGTGAGATTTAAGAGCGCTCTGATCCCAAGATGATTTACACAGAGGAAATGTCGATGACAACTATGTGATGTACAACAGCTCGGGTAAACAGTGTGGGAACCAAGTTTTGTTGTCACTTATGGAGGAGTGTCCCATCTCTCTTTTTCCTTTTAGTGGATATGCTTTTATAATAATCAAAATCCAATATTCATTATGGTAACCGCTTTGTAATTAGGAAAAGATGAGTTGTCAGAGAATGTACCCTGGCTTTTGTCTCAATCTGATAGGTGTCTTGGTACAAAGGCCATTATGAAAGTATAAATCAGCTTAAATTCAAACTTGTGATTCATAATATGTGGAACTGTTTTGGATGATGTGGACGGTGGGAAAACTTTGTCCGATGGTTTGTAAAAGTGTGCATACATGAGATTTTTGGTCACTTTCAGCACACTTCTAGCTTAGAGAAGCAGACATTTTATTTATTTATTTATGTATTTATTTATTTGTTTGTTTGTTTATTTGTTTGTGTTTCTTCTCCTGTCTCTTCCAATCTTTTTCTCCCAAATAACTGTACAGTGTCAACATTAGAGGTGCAGTTACAGTTACCTTCTTCTCGAGTCTTAGTTAGTTAATTTATCACTAGATCCCTGTTCTTATAAAACATCCGATATTCACATGATTGACTGATATCAGTATCAGTCCTATAGAAGGCCCAAAAAAAATCATCATCATCATCATCATCATCATCATCATTGAATTGAACAATCATATTAGCCTAGAATCTTCATATCGGTGCATCTCTACTCAAGATGAACAAGTGTTATGGTCAATACCTCTAAACATGAGTGGCAATAATAAGATTATTTATTATTTTGACAGTACAAAGACTATTTTAATTATTAGATAATGTAAATATATCTTTATTTCATTCATTCTTACAGTGGACCACCCGAAAAGTCCTTATTCAGCAAATGGTGCTAAATGAGGATGTAAAGAGGTCACGGTGACCAAACCTAGAGCAGGCGGAAGAGGAGGAGGAAGAGGAGTGTGTGTTTGTGTGTGTGTGTTCCGTGTGTGTGTGTTGAACGTGTATGTGAGGAGAGGGGGGTGCTGGTGGGACAGTGTGGGGAGGCTGAGATGCTTCAGCTGGACTCATGTTTGAGAACACTCCCAACACTAAACACTCCTTCCATAGTTCTTAACATAGACATAACCCACCTCTACTCACTGTGTTCTGTTACCGTGTTTTTGTTTAGTTTTTTATTGTAGAGCAAGACGCTTTACAAGTATAGTATATAGTTATAAAGTATTATTATTAATATTATCAATGTTTATTTAATTGTATTATATTAATTTTATTTTGCAACACCAAGTGATAATAACAAAAGCATATATTTACAACAATGTACAGAAGTTAAAATAGAGAATATTTTTATATTTTTATTTTTATTTAATTTATTTACTTGTTTATTTATTTTTGTGTATTTATTATTTATTTATTTATTTATTTTTTTTACTAGTTAATTAAATAGTTAAGTACACAATTAAGGTACTTAAGTAATTAACCTATACGGCCTATAAATGTCTTGCACTGGCAGTATTTCAAACTCCATACCGCGGGGTAAAATACATAGTTCATGCCACTTAAGCGGGGTGCACCCTGGACAATGGCCAATTATAACCAAAGTACAAAGTTGTTGTTTTTTTGGAAGCACAAATTCCACTATCACTGTAAAAAAGTGAAAAAAAAAAAATCTTCACGAGACTTATGCATTATTCATTAGAAAGTTCACCCTGGACTATGGTCAGTTAGTTTCAGGGCTGACACCGAGACATGCACAGACCGACAACCATTCACTTTCACATTCCTTCACTGAGGAGAGTGACTTTTAATTTGATTTTATTGACCTGGTCTTGTCCCCAGCCCTAGCCCTGTTGTGTTTCAGATACTGCTACTCCCATACAGCCTCTCCATGTCGAGGAAGAGGTCTGTCTTTGGTCCTATCTGTGATCAGGACCAAATATAGACCACTTCCACTGGATTTATTGCTTCATAATGAGCAGAGGATGTAGCCCTAAGTGGATCTAAGCCCATCCATTCATTACATAGAGCTGTCTGCATAAGGTTCTCATGAGAAACCTCTAAAAACACTCGTAGGTGAAGAGAATATTTACAACTAGAAATGAGTAGTCAGAATGCACAAACAAAACTTCTCCATTGTTCAAAATTACGCATAATGAATAGGATGTATAGAAAAAATATAGTGTGGTGATCTTTCTTGACAGACACAGAAAGAGGTCTCAATCCAGATCTTGCTAAAGGACTTTATTGTAAAGACAGAGACCTGGTTAAGTCGTGGTCTAGAACCCAAGTTTAGTCCCGGCTTAGTCCTGATTTTTTCCTGGTCAAGTTTTGTTTTGGTTTTGATCTTGTTAAGTCTTGTCTTGAACTAGATTAGACCTAATTTAGTCCTGGTTTAGTCCTAAAAACCTTAACGGGCCCCTCCACGTCCTAGGCTCCAGTTAGCTGGATAAAGGTGGGTGGTAGCAGGAAATTGTCTTTTGTTGCTGACTTTCTGAAGCCTTACTTACCCCAGGGGTCCACCACAACACTCTGCATGTCCTCCCCGTACTCTCTACAGCATTTTTATTATTATCTCTTACAAGGACATACATTATTAAAATAAATTAATGAATGTATATGTATTATTAAATGTTATTGTTGGATCTTAGTATTGGATTTTAAACTATTTATCAGATAAGTTACAAAAATATACAAAATGTGTTTGATTATGTGTAGATGCAATGATGGATTGGTTTTACATGGTGATTCACAATTAGGACCATAATTTGGTGGTGGTAATCAAGCTAACCACAGCAGCCCTGAGGCGGACTGACAGAGTGGCACCTTTTGATCACAAAAAACAAAAAACACCAAGTAGAATAAGTATTTTGCCCAAGGACACATGTGCTCACAATGCAATAATAAACCAGGTAAGGATTGAACTAACTACCAATTCCGCCTTCTATTTAGTATTTTTATTAAATTTCAATCAGTTATTTATTCATTTTATTATTTTACATTTTACTAGTGAGTAAGAGTTTCATCCAGACCCAAGATTTTTGTCTAAAATTATATTTCAAAATGCATATTTTCTCATATTTCTTTAGATGTAGAGCCCCCTCTCAAAAGAGCTAATGTTAAACCACATCCAATCAAAGCTGACATATAGGTGTGAGCTATCACTCCTCCACCCTCTCTCTGTCAGTCCTACACCACAACATTTCCCCAACAAACCTTTCACACCGCTTCTCTCTGTCATCCTCCCAGTGCCATGCCTAACCTTTGCTAACCTTCCGGATGACTCCATAATGAACTCCCGACTCTTTCACACCGCTGTCACATGTGTCCACAGCCTGTCTGCGCAGCTCAGAGGTGCAGACGGGAACAGACAAGACGCATAGAGGTGTGAGGGGCACCTTGACACGTTGATTGGTAACCCTACATTAAAATTTTTTTATAAAATCTTCCTCTTCTTCTTAGACCTCTATCACAGTCGCACACAAACCAGGAATTTTAACTACTTATACTTCATAATTTGAGTTGGCATCACTTAGTATTTTTAGGCAATTGATTTCCTAGGAAATAGGAGGTGAGGTTAATGTTTCAAAAAAAAAAAATATATATATATATATATATATATATAAATGAAAAATGAATTTGACATTAATTTAGCTCTAAAATAAGCCTGTCCGCATGGCTCGTTGGGGTGCAGACGTTTACAGACTAGATGTCATTCAGACGTGTGAGGTGTGAGGAGCACCTTGAGTCACTGAGAAGATGATTTTACAAGACTGGGACAAACGTGCCACAATAGACTTGAGTGAGTGATTCAGGAGATGGGAGAAACCAAAAATTTGCCATGGAAAATGCTTTTCAACATCCAAAAATCGTCCTCGGCCCCCTTAATACTAAATCTTCTGTCAAAATACAAAGCGCAGTCACCTATTTCATCAAAATGTCTATTAAAAACAACACTCTCTAGTACATTACTTGAAGTTTAATTTAATAGGATATAACTGTCTACATATATTTTTTTTATTTCAAATTAAATCACTGGTCTAACGAAACAAAAATTCATGGCATATTTGACTGCACCACTGGGGCGGCAGTGGTGCAGTGGGTAGGCGCTCGCCCTTCAACCAGAGGGTTGGTGGTTCGAGTTCCTGTCCAAGCACACGCTGTTGTTGTGTCCCTGGGCAAGACACTTGACCCACATTGCCTATGAATCATTTTAAATGAGAATTGGTTCTCAATTGGTTTACCTGGTTAAATAAAGGTTAAATAAAAATAAAAAATCCATGGTATTATGGCCACCTTACATGATACCCCTTTCTTCTCCACGCCTCTGTATGTATTTTTTTTATTATTATTATTGATTGGAAAATAAATGAACAAAGAAATCAATGGGACTAAGTAGTCAATGTTATCAAAGCAATAGCATTGTATTTGACTGTTCCACATGCCATTGCCACTGATACGTTTTCATGTCAAAATACAAATGCGACATGATTCTATTTCCGTGTCTCTGATGCAGTCTCTGATGTGGCTCATTGGTCCATGCACCGGTGTAGTGTGTAAAAATGCCTGCGTGTGAATGTGATGTCTGCTCACATACATGTCTCTGTTTACATTTATTAATATGCAATGATACGGGGAGTGTTTGCCGTGCTGTGCGATTCCTATTTGTGTTCCACGTTGTTTGCTCATGTCCACGCATCTGTTTATTAGAAATTATGTCAATATTTGTATCTTCCAGAGTCAATAGAATTCTGTACTTTTAGTTTCAAATTCAGGGCGACAATCTCTCTATGATATGTTGAAACAGCCTGATGTGTGTGTGTCTAAGTTAGATCCATATCATTGTCATATTTGCTTGTCTAATTTCTATGCTTTATGGTAGGAGTGTCCAAACTATGGCCGAGGTGCCAAATGCGGGTCTTTTTACTGCATTTGATTATTGGCTATTTGACATTGTTATATCATATCATTGATATTTGATATTGGCACACTTTTCTGTGTGGTTATAATAACGAGGGACAATAGAGAACTGTCCAGAAAACAGATGCACCCAAAGAGACTTTTGGTGACGTGAACTCACCTTAGAGAGTCAATGTGGCCCTCAGTGAAAAAAGGTATGGACACCCCTGCTTTATGGGGTGGCAGTGGTAGAGCAGATGATGGTTTGAATCCCACTGTTGTTGATTTCTTGGCAAGACACTTAAATCACTTCCCCTATTCATGTGGAAGGAATATCTTGATTTTGTTAAAATTCAGTTGAATTCAGAAAATGAATCTTGATTTGAGTTGCTTAGTTGTATTTACTCATTAGGCCTA
This sequence comes from Philypnodon macrostomus, assembly GCA_036025475.1. Lineage (NCBI taxonomy): Eukaryota > Metazoa > Chordata > Actinopteri > Gobiiformes > Eleotridae > Philypnodon > Philypnodon macrostomus. The sequence continues at coordinate 12,797 of JAVQKC010019251.1, forward strand.
ATTTCTTTGACTTTTGAGTTCTGTACAGTTTTCAATCTTCAACTAATCTAGTTAAAAAAGATTTGCTGGGTATTCTATATCCCGGTTTTGGAAATGTCTCCATGGTAGTTCCAATGAAAGAAAGTTGCCATACAAATCTGCCTATAGACTCTATACACATATATATATATATATATATATATATATATATATATACATATGGACAATGGCCAGATAGTTGCAGAGTTGACACAGAGACATACATTAACTGACAACCATTTTCTCACACATTAATTCACTAGGGGCAATTTAGTCTTTGGATGGAGGAAGGAAGCCCAAGAACAGGGGTGGGCAATATGGTTAAAAATATAATCTAAAAACTTTACTAAGCCAAGATTATGATTTAAATTTGCAGATCGTCATAACTCCATATCACCATACAATCTTTTATTGCCACATTGCGGTTCCCCAGAGAAAAACCAATGGTAACATGGAGAGGACACGCAGACTCAAATGAGAAAATATTACAATATACATTTCTAGTACAAGTACAGTAATAAATATATACCCGACTTGAAGCGGACAGTGATGCAGTGGAGTGTGTTATCGGAAGAATGTACGTTTGTTATCATGCTGAGCCTTTGGTCCGCGGACACTTCAGGGGCCGTAGGAAATCCTGCTATCCACTGGGTAAACATTGGTCCTGAGAACAGACCAAGAACTACACTGCTTCTCATCTCTTCACTCCATCATCATAATTCTTCAGCCAATTTTTTTGTGGATTTTTTTGTCTATCACAAACATACTTGGAGTTGCATTTTCTTTCATTCACACGTTTCAACACCTTCTTTAGAAAAAAATACACACAGTACACAGTATTTCAGAATTTTATTTCATTATTTGTTTGTCTGTTTCTCTGTTTGTTTGTTGATTTTTTTGTCTATTTATTGTTTGTTTGTTTTTTGCTTATGTAATATTTATTTATTTTTAGTTTTTTATCTATGTATTTATTTAATGGTTGTTTGTTTTGTATGTATGTTTGTTTATTTATTGGTTGTTTTTCTTTGTTTATTTATGAAAAGTTTGTTTGTTTGTTTGTCTGTTTATTTATTGGTTGTTTGTTTTTCTCTGTTTAAGTATATGTTCTTTTTATTTATGTTATTGGCTGTTTATTTATTTATTTATTTATATATTTGTGGTTTTCTGTTTATGTTATGTGTTTATTTAACCAAAATTAAACAAAAAGGCTTTTCTAGAGGTAAAAAATAAAGAAAAAAAGTCTCCTCAAAATTTCAAACATACATACAGATAGTGAATGTGGATTTAATGAACGCACACACAAAGAACATTGACATTATGACAATGTTTACTCTAACATTATGCCATCTAAAAACAACCATGTCTTAGTGTCTCTATACAGACATCACCAGTCTACATTCTATAATTATGTCCTGGCAGTGTTAGGCTAACATGTATGTGGTTAAGGAATCTCAAATTACTGACTTCTACGGCCTATAAATGTCTTTGGCAGAATGCACTGGCAGTATTTCAAACTCCATACCACAGGGTTAAAATACATAGTTCATGTCACTTAAGTGGGGTGCACCCTGGACAATGGACATTTATACATTTAACAATAGCGTTTTAGTCTGTATAAGTCAGTAGACATGGTTTGGAAATGGTTCCTTTTTTGATCATTCATGTTGGGGGTCACAACTAGCAGACTATGGGCTTTAAGTGGGGTATTTAGTCAAGACGAAAACTACTTTCCGAATTGAAATCCATACGACTTTATCCATTTGTACCGCCTCTTTTTGAGAAATTACACTTTTAAACACATACTTGTACAGTTCCTTGGCCGCTCTCACCTCTGACCCCCATGACACAGGCTCTGAAATAAGCCTTGCATCTTTCAGCACGCACTCTGTGAAATCTACAATGTGTGCATGTATGGGACCCCCCTAGCACCCCCACCCCATCCTTTCTTCTTCTCTCCCTTTCTTAGTGTTTGCTTTAACTGTAATCATCTCTGTGGCCCCTCAGAAACGTGTGGGTGTGCTGGCGGTGGGACAAGAGAACGAAGTTACATGGGAAAATGAGTTAAGGTTGAATATTTATTAGAAGGAGCCATCTGGCGTCACCGTGTCTGTACAGAGAAGGCCCGGCTCCTCCTCATCTTCACAATCTCCTCACTGTAAAAATGGTGACTCATAAGGCACACTTAATAGGAAACAATACAGCTTCAAAGTCAGCGTGACGGCTGAAGGAGCAGTGGCGGGGTGAATGAAGCTTTTTTTCGGGGTCGTCTTGCGTCTCTTGGCAAAAAAATGTTGAAAGAAAAAATTTAAAGTGACTGAAACAGCAGGCATAAGGAAATACATAGGAAACATTTTAATCAATGGACTAAATAAAAAACACACTAAAATAATGAACTAAATAAATAAATATAAAAACTAAATAAATACATAAATATATATATATAAATAATAAACACAATATAAATAAATAAAATAGTCCCATTGAAAAAAATTAAAAAAAATCATTGAATAATAAAGTAAATGGTTGATGTATGTGTATCTAAGTTTAACCATGTGACCAACTGCCATTGCCACCTAAGGCCCATAGTTGCAATTGCATTGTTTTGTATTCACTTTAATGATACTTGGTTGAAGTCACTCAATTTGTAAGTTTCCTTGAGTAAGACTTTTCTTCGTACTTAATTTTACAGTGTAGTTTCCCACACAATGTCCCACAGAAAATATTCTCTCCGACCACAGGCTGCCAAACCGTTCTCATAATCAAAGCCGTTTCAAAGATCGGTTAATCAAAGGAAACTGTACGGATCTGGGGGGGGGTCTTCACTGGGGGTCCCGGGACACACCTTGGGCTAACTGTACAGGCACCAAGATAGTTTTTTTTTGTAGCTGTTTTTCTATTAAAGTAAATGTAACAATAGTGCTAAATTAACCAAATTCCCCATTAGCAACACATTAACAATTTCTAATGTTAAATTAGCATTGAGGTTTCGCAATTAGCATAAGCATTTTACTAATGTTTTCTATATTTGTTGATGCACCAATAGAAGGACTTTGAAGTTCTGTGCGGTTTCTCAGAAATAGAATAAAGAGAGGGCTAAACTGGCCACATTCTTCAGCAAAACATAATATCTTTTGCTAATATTAAGTTAGCATTAACAATAAACATTTAGCATTAGCAATTGACTAGTTTTAATGTTCCTTTTTAGGTCTCCTATGCTTATTCACATCGGGAGTCACAGGTACCCAAGCAACAAGTAACTATAGGCCTTTAGCGGGGTACATTTTAGAATTTAGCATTAGCATTTTTCCCATGCTTTCAATCTTTGTTATCTAATAGTGTAGCCAACTGTTCTTTTATCAACTTTCTTATGCATATTCATGCTGGGGGTTACCGGTGCCTAAAGCCTAGTATCTATGGGCCTTAAGCAGAGTACCCGTTGGACTATTTAGTCACATTGCTGAAACAGAAACACACAACCATTAACATTCAGTAGTAGCCATTTAGATGCGCTAGCTGGCTTGAGAATCGAACCCACAACCTTTTTGCATATAGCCGGAAGATCTAACAGTAAAAATCTAAAAAAAGACAGCAAACAGTGGATTGAGTTGAAGGGAATCCCCCTCATCATCTGTTTCTACTTTCACAGAAATGCTTTGAGCAATAAAACTCTACATTTGTTCTGAATGTAGCATTAAACGGTGCCAGTCCTGGTGTCATGAAGCCATATTTACTGAGGAATAAAAGTGTACATCTGTTTTGAATATGACATGAATCATTATAAAAATGCATTGTGTGTCTGCATTGAAAATACAAATCCATTTGAGTTTTAAAGCTTGTGTATGGAGATTTTGGAGACTACTAGTGGCGAAAATGGAGATTGCAAGTTAACACCCGCACCCACGCCAAAGTCACACAAGCGTTGTTAGGAGCTACAGAAGCCCAGCAAGGACAAACCCGGTGAAATGATCTTCATTTTCAGCAGTGCTCCCCGCAACCCTTTTTATTTGGCCATACTTGACCAGTCCCAGTCCCAGATAAAAGTCTGATTTGTGTCAGCAAGAACCCACCAAACAGATTAACATCAACTGAACTGGGGCCCATGACTAAAAAAGGACTAAATCAAACTATTCAATGTCAAAATCAAGTTCTGACCCAGGATAAAACCAGGACAAAACCAGCACTATATAATGTATTAACAAATACTAACCTAAATTAGGTCTAAAAGAGAATTTTCAAAGATCGAGGCAATGACAGAGGAAAATAAACTGAACAGGATTAAATCATTCATAAACTGAGACTAATCAAGGTCTAAACCTGGACTAAACCAAGGTGTAAACTGGGCCTACATTATGATCATACCAATATTTTTATTTTTTATTCTTCTTTACACTTTGTACCTTTAAGGACAGTAGCTGGTGTTATAAAGCAGTCCTTTGTCATTATGTCTATGATATTTCTGGTCCCATAGAAGTCTCTGTCTTTGAACTGAAGATTAAGAGCATATGATCTAAACAAAGTGTCACATCCACTTCCTGTGTGAACCAGATCCAGAATGAAGGCCAGGATACAGCCCCCTGGGAACGTCGCCTCTCGGGAATATTCACTCTTCTATGGGAATACGGAGGAAATACATTAGTTACATAAATCTCATTCACTATCACTAGCTGTTTTAATAGGAAATTATGTTTACTGTAGAAATGGAAGGTAACAAGATGAGCTGTGGTACAAGTCCCATTGACAGTACTTAGGAGTGTTGTGGAGTGTGGATTTGGTTTGCTGTAGCTGTTACTTTTTACAATTTTAGTCCTGCTTTAGTCCAATTTAGACCTGTTTAGACCTATTTTTAGATCCAATTATAATCTTGTTAAGACCTGATTTAGTCATGGTTTAGTTCTTCCTTTAGTTCTGGTTTAGCCCAGGTTTAAACCACATTTAGTCCTGGTTTAGATCAGGTCTAGTCCAGGTTTAAACCACATTTAGTCCTGGTTTAAATCAGATCTAGCCCAGGGTTAGACCACATTTAGTCCTGGTTTAAATCAGGTTTAGCCCAGGGTTAGACCTCATTTAGTCCTGGTTTAGATCAGGATTAGTCCAGGTTCAAACCACATTTAGTCCTGGTTTAGATCAGGTCTAGTCCAGGTTTAAACCACATTTAGTCCTGGTTTAAATCAGGTTCAGCCCAGGTTTAGACCACATTTAGTCCTGGTTTAGATCAGGATTAGTCCAGGTTCAAACCACATTTATTCCTGGTTTAGATCAGGTCTAGTCCAGGTTTAAACCACATTTAGTCCTGGTTTAAATCAGGTGCAGCCCAGGTTTAAACCACATTTAGTCCTGGTTTAAATCAGGTTCAGCCCAGGTTTAGACCACATTTAGTCCTGGTTTAGATCAGGATTAGTCCAGGTTTAAACCACATTTAGTCCTGGTTTAGTCATGGTTTAGATCAGTTTTATCCTTTGGTTTAGAATACATTTCGACCTGGTTTAGATCAGGTTTAGCAATTAGTTTAGATCAGTATTTTTTCTTAAACCAAATTTTGTTAGAGCTGGTTCAGTCCTAATTTAGAGCTAGTTTAGCGCCAATTGCTAGCTGGTTGAGTCCTGGTTTAGACCCCACTTTTAACCTTGGCCAAATTTAGACGTTAATTATGAACACATAGACCCGATTTAGGTTGTAGACCTTGTTTAGTCCCTAATTCAATCGTTCCAGTACCTGTTTTTGTTTAACCAGAAATATGTATTTGAGTAATATGATTTTTGCAGTAACTTGAGTACAGTATCCACAGTATTACATAATTGTCCAAACATACCAAGTCCCTCCACACACCTTCCATGATCCTTCTCATGTTTTCAGAAGGAATGAGCTTTTTCCATTCGCTGTCACCGAGTTATGTCCGACTATTTTTGTCTTGGCATTTTTCTGCAAAACTTGCCAAGATAAACTTCAATTTTTCGCCTGACTCCGAATCTGCACTGACCCGCGGTGACCCTCTGACCAACTATAGCTCAAATAACAAAGATTTAATGCTTTTATATTGAGCGTTTTACATTGCTGTGTCTCTCATTAGGCTTTACAGTGTGGTTTCAAGGAATTCTGCAAATCCGCGTTCGGGATATCAGACACAAATCATCACCAACATAGGATTCCGGCTTCAAAGCATCAATAAAGTTTGATAGATGGGTCCCACAGCACAGTCTTGGATAATTCTGAAGTTGTTAAACTGCAGAACCATCTCACACCTCAGCAGCAGAAATATCTCACTCTCCTCCATCACCGCATAAGCAGCACTATCATCTCACTGTCCTCTATCACCACCTCAGCAGCAGAAACATTTCACTCTACTCCATCACCACGTGAGCAGGAGAACTATCTCAACTATCTTCATCACCACTAGTACCAGAATCATGTCACTCTCCTCCATCACCACATACGCTGCACTACCATCTCATTCCCCTTCATCACCACCATCTCACTCTCCTTCATCACCACCAACAACAGTAGACCCATCCTATTCTCTTCCATCACAAACTTAGCAGCAGAACCATCTCAATCTCCTTCATTATCACCTTGGCAGCAAAACCATCTCACTCTCCTCCATCACCACATAAGCAGCACTACCATCTCACACTCCTTCATAACCACCTCAGCAGCAGAGCCATCTCATTCTCCTCTATCACCATCTCAGCAGCAGAACATCTCACTCCCAACCACCACCACTACAACAAAACCGTCTCATTTCCCTCCATCACCACACCAGCAGCAGAGCCATCTCACGCTCCTCCATCTCCACACCAGCAGCAGAGCCATCTCATGCTCCTCCATAACCACCTCAGTGACAGAACCATCTCACTCTCTTCCACCACCACTACAATAGACTCCTCTCACTTTCCTCCATCACTACCTCAGCAAAAGAACCATCTCGCTCTTATATTAAGCATTTTACATTGCTGTGTCTCTCATTAGGCTTCATAGTGTGGTTCCATGGAATGCCGCATATCCGAGTTCAAAATTTCGGACGCAAATCATCACCAACATAGTGTTTAAGCTTCAAAGCATCAATAAAGTTTGATAGATGGATCCCACAGCTCCGACTCTGACACTTCAAATGTTGTTGTGAAACTTTGTGAACCGCGAGCCCAGCCCTTAATTTCAACATTAATTTTGGGTTTGGAAATAAGTCGGTCTTTGCCAAAAATCCCCCTGTCTGGGTTTTGTCTCGAAGCGTCTCAGTTTGGAAATCGCCTGAATGATTGTGGAATGTCACCTTGATAAGAGACTGGAAGATTTGCGGACAATTTATCGAAAAGATGATACAAGCCAGATGCTAAAGTCAAAAAGTTCCCCATTCGTTTTTAAAGGAACCTATTGGGCAAACTCGTCTCCCATGTTAATTGTAGTTTCCTGGTAAAAAAAAAAATACCTCAAGTTTTGTTTGGTAATCGTTTATACCGAGAGCGCTGACCTTCTCAGGAGCTGAAAACATGTACTTTACATCTCACTGGCCCCATCACCACTTTGACATTCATCAAAAGAATTACATCAGCCAAGTACCAAAATTTAGTAGGTACTCATAATATGCCTTTTTGAATCCATTTTTGACATCACTAATTTCTAACTTTCTCACTGTGGGTCACACTGCCTTCACCACTACAGCCAATAAAACCAATAGAAAGTAATAGCAATATTGGAGTTTTCAATGTCCTCCATCACCACCTCAGAACCTTCCTACTCTCTGCCATGACCACCTCAGCGGCAGAGCCATCTCACTTTCCTCCATCACCACCTCAGCCGTAGAAACATCTTATTCTCCTTCATCACCACCTCAGCAGCAGAACCACCCCACGCTTCTCCATCACCACCTCAGCTGAAGAAAAATCTCACTCTCCTCTATCACCACCTCAGCAGCAGAACATCTCACTCTCCTCCAACACCACCTCAACAGTAGAACCATCTCACTCTCCACATCACCACATCAGCTGCAGAATCATCTCACTCTCCTCCATCACTACCTCAGCAACAGAACCATACTACTGTCTTCTATCACCACCTCACCTCAGCAGAAGAACCATCTCACTCTTCTCCATCACCACCTCAGCAGCAGAACCATCTCACTCTCACACGCCATCTAATTCTCCTCCATTATCACCTCAGCAACTGAACCACCTCATCCTCCATCACCACCTCTGTAGCAGAACCTTCGCGAGTTCCTTCCTCTGAGCAATAGAAAGCTCTCGTAAAAAAAACTATTTCATAACGTTTATTAAGTTGGAATTTACTGTATTAATTGTGCGTATTCTTCTACATTACGGGAACTATCACCGGGGCCAATATATTTGCATTAGACGAAAATAAACGAGTTTGTCTTCCAGGTACACACCATGCATCCCAATTAGAAATCCCCATCTCCATTCACGGGAATATGAATGCGCAATTTTACCCGGCGTAAGAGGTGCCAGCGAGGTAAGTACCTTGGCAGCCCGGTGAAAAATGGCGCCAATTACGGCCTAAGTCTCTTGTTTTCTCATAACGTACATGTTTTCATAACTCGGAAATCAAATAATTGCCTTCGTCTTTATGTTTTGTACACAATAAAGTGAAAATATGGCGGCGGAGAGGCGGGTGATGAATATTTTAGTAGGACAGAAGAAAATGTTGGAAAATGAGGCAAAGTGAGATGCAGTTAAAAATTGGAGTCTTTGTGATACGGTCCCCCCTTTGGAAATCGCCTGAATGATCGTGGACTGTCGCCTTGATAAGAGACCGCAAGATTTAAGATGATACAAGCCAGAGGCAAAAGTCAAAATGATCCCCATTAGTTTTTAAAGGGAGTCTTCTTAAGCTAACGAAACTTTTCAAAAAGATACCCTTAACACATTTAGTTTCCTCTTTCTACTTACAACGGTGAAGAAACCCCACCTAAGAGCACTTTAGATCATTTGCGTTGGCTGTAGTAGTAAAGTTGGCCACCCGTCCCATCACCACCTCAGAAGCAGAACAATCTCATTCTCCTCTGTCAACTCCTCAGAAGCGGAACTATCTCATTCTCCTCTATCACCACCCCAGATGCAGGACCATCTCACTCTCGTCCATCACCATCTCACTCATTGCCATCTTACTCTCCTCCATCTCCTCCTCAGCAGCAGAACCATCTTACTCTCCATTATCACCCCCTCGGAAGCAGAACCATCTTACTTTCCACTATCACTACCTTAGAAGCAGAACCATCTCACTCTCCTCTATCACCACCCCAGAAGCAGAACCATCACACTCTCCTCCATCACCATCTTACTCACCACCATCTTACACTCCTCCATCTCCTCCTCAGTAGCAGAACCATCTTACTCTCCGCTATCACCTCCTCAGCAGCAGAACCATCTCATTCTCACCATCTCAGAAGCAGAATCATGGTGGGCAAAACCATCTTGCGAAAGTGTCTTGTTTTCTCGTAACGTACATGTTTTCATAACTTGGAAATCAAATAATTGCCTTTGTCTTTATGTTTTGTACACAATAAAGTGAAAATATGGCGGCGGAGAGGCGGGTGATGAATATTTTAGTAGGACAGAAGAAAATGTTGGAAAATGAGGCAAAGTGAGATGCAGTAAAAGTTGGCGTTTTTGTGATATGATGCCAAAGCGATGCATGTTCCCTCACAGATTATACTGAAGCTAAAAAGGCTAAAATAAGCGTTGGTCTGGCCCGAAGCACTCAGAACGTCTCCGTGTCCAGTGACTGTGGCAAATCATAGAGAACCAATTCAGTTATGGGTTATTGGGATTATCAGCACACTCAAAAACAGACTGTGTTTTTGAATTGAGTTTATGTTTCAGAACACAGAAATTAGTTTCAAATGTCCACTGTGCCACGGGCAATTGCATCAGTGTTTCTCAAATTGTGGTACAGGTCCCACTGGCGGTACTCAAGAGTTTTTTAATTTATTTATTTATTTTAACTAGTTTGGAAACTGTATTAATTGCTGTTTTCTAATGTATCATCACCACCTCACTCTCCTCCATCACCACCACCCTGAGCAGCAGAACAATCTTGCAATTTTCCTTCACTACCTCAGCAGCAGAACCATCTCACTCTCCTCCATCGCCACCTCAGCAGCAGAACCATCTCAGTCTCCTCCATCACCACCTCAACAGTAGAACCATCCCACAGTTTTCCATCACTACCTCTACAGTAGAACCATCTCACACTTTAACATCACCACCTCAGCAGCAGAACCATCTCACATTTTTTCATCCCTACCCCAACAGCAGAACCATCTCACTCTCCCCCATCATCACCTCAGCAGCAGAAAAATCTCATCCTTTTTCTATCACTACCTCGACAGCAGAACCATCTCACTTTCCTCTATCACCACATAAGCAGCACTACCATCTCACTTTCCTACATATACAACATACCACATTTCTATTAGTTTTATTTATTTCAAAATATGATAACACAGGGTATACATTCATAATTGTCAAAATATACAAAACATTCATTTGACAACTTTAAAAACACATTTTAACACAGAATAATCCAGAAGTAATGTTAGCGTCACAGAAGTGGACGGTCATAACCTCTTTCAACACTTCATCCTGAATCCTGACTCGTAAAAGTGGACCGTGTGGATGTGGGACCAGCATTGTAGCATACAGCTGTCTAAATTGCGTTGCCTTGCTGTGTAATCCGGGGAGAATTAGGGCTCTTCCTGTGTACAAGCCCCCCCAACCCCCCCCCCCCCCTGCGGGCCCCCGTCCTGTTTAGATTTGGGAGCTTGATAAACCTCCACGGCCCACAGGTCTGTTAGGAGTGGGAAACGCGGGAGGGGGCTGCACTTTCTCATGGCCAAAGTCAACGGCGAGATAATACCTCGCTCGTAATGGGGCTCAGCCGGGACTTATCTGGACTTCAATGTTTTTCTCCCACTTCCTGTGTGAGCGTTGAGCCCGGCCAGAGACCTCGTGGGTGGGAGGGGGTTTCAGGTAGAGGTTCAGGGACCAGGATGTGGGACAAGCTAACGTCTGTCTTCCTCTCCTGTCATTGGAGCTCCATCAACGCCTCAGGTTCTATCCCAGTAACTATGGGTCCTAGGCAGGGTACACCCTGGACAATGGCCATTTAGTTGCAGGGCTGACACTGAGACATCAACAGACAGACAACCATTCCCTCTCACATTCATTCATTAGGGGCAATTTAGAATTTTTCCCCACACATGCATGTCTTTAAGCAATGGGAGGAAACCTCGAGATAACACAGTGAGAACCTGCAGACTCCAACCAGAGTGATTGTTGCTGGCCAGCCCGAGGATCTAACCCACGATCTCCTTGCTGGGAGGCGAGGGCACCACCCCTGGATCGTATTAATATCTAAAATGATCTGCCATATCAGAATCCAGGAATTCACCAGGTTACAAAAAAAGAGTATATCCGTGCAACTATGGGCCATAAGAGGGGTACAACTTGGACAATGGCCAGCTAGTCACAACACAGAGACATACACTGACAGACAACTATTCACTTTTATATGAAGTCGATCATGACTGGGGAAAATGATCTGAATCAAAATGAGTTGCTTTTGATGCATATGGGATTTCTATTGGATAGGGTTCACTTAAGAACAGAGAGGTTCTTTGATTTTAGTTCAGTTTTAAGTCAATGTGATACAGGGACCAGAGATGGTACATGGCAGGACTTGAAGCAGAGACCCATATGTAGGTGGATGTCTGAGCTATCAAACTTGACAACTGTGGCAACAACAAGGCATTCTTGCCCACAGAACTGCCGCTCACTGGATATTGTATATTCTTTTCGAACCATTTTCTGAAAATCCTGGACCTTTCTTTTTCATTTTGATTCGTGAAACACCAGCAGGTCAATTGGCTTGGAGTGATTGATTGGCTTCTTATCTATTTTAGCTCTTAAAGGTATAGTCAGTAAGTTTCCTGAAATACACACATTTAGAAATTATTCATTTTACTTTAGTCCATCCCCTGGCCTCTACATCAACATCAAATCAGAGTTTGTGGGATACCACTTTGACCTATAACCTACTTTGACCTAAGTTTCACTTTAGTCCCTGCCCTCTACAGACAACAGTCAAATGTTCAATTGTAAGCCTACAAGTCTACACCTTCAAACAGATCTACCTAATAAAGCGGCCATAGACTTGATACTCTTGATACTCACTCCCCTCCCTTGAGATGGCATATTACTGTCGGAAATGCGTGCCGTGTGCCCTCTCTTAGCTGCTAAAGCCAAGAAATAAACATTTGACAAGGTGCATTTAACCTTTGTGTTCCCGTTTACGCTGGTGTTGTGGTAAAAATGCCTCGATTAGCATAGAAAATCCCATGACATACTAACACTCATGTCATCAACAGAGTAGGCCTTGTTTGAGTTCAGGTAGTCTTTCCTCTAGAGGGGCTGAGCAGTGTTTTGCACCTAAATGATTAACCTTTTTGTTGTGGCGGTATTGCGTAAGTGCGGAGGCGGGGGGAACACGCATACAGATGTTGTTTTTGTAAGAGGAGGAGGGGAACCCCACCTTCCCGTCGAGGTAAGAGGGATGCCTTTGATGAATGCATTAGTCGGTAATCTGCTGGCACCAAGCTAGGGGGCTTTTTGAGAGATCTCTAAAATACATGCACAAATTTAGGAGATGGCAGCTGTGGCATATAGGCGTGGTTGGTGGTTCGATTCCCATGCCAACCAGTTCACGCTAGTTGTATACTTCACTTGCCCTTCCTAATGGATTGTTTGGGGGTAGATTGGCAATTCTGTTGGTAAATAAAACTAAGAACCTAAAAGTGTGTGTGTGGGGGGGGGGCAAATCAAGAACAAACTTCTAGGTTACAAAATAATCCGTCAAGACATCAATTTCTGAAATAATAATCAATAATTATTCTAGATACAATTGAAATGGTGTTTTCCAAGATCTTAAGGCCATCTCCATCTGAGTCTACCGCAGTGGCTCTCCATCTGATCTACGCAAAAAAGTTGGTTGTATCTTTTATGTATATTGACAATCAATTTACTTTATTCATGTGTGTCTTGCCCAGTTTTGCACTGAACCACCACATGAACTGGAGCCTTTTTTGAGCCGAGGCACACCATTTAGTCAAGAGAAATCTCACGGCACAAGGGTGCGGTGTTTATAATATGCCTGTCACCCATAGGCGTAAATCACGGGGGGGACAGGGGGGTCCGGACCCCCCCTTTCTGACCTAGGTCCCCTCCTATTTTCACTTTTATAGCCCTCATTTTTTCTTTTAAATTAGCCTAATATTA
>JAVQKC010019254.1:0-17569 GCA_036025475.1 Philypnodon macrostomus
GCCCTGGGGCACACTGACAGAGGGGGTGGCTGCCAGTCTGCACCTACAGCCCCTCCAACCACCACCACATTCATTCATTTATTCATATTGCACTGTCTGGACTGCCTACTGCTACGTCCTTGATATAAACTGTGGTTCCTCTTTCCAAACCCTGGTCTGATTTTAGGAAGGGTGTAAAAGTGGCAGGAGGTCAAGGCCACAGTGGGACAAGGGTCAGGGGTCAGGGTTAGGCTCTGTGGGCAGCTTGTTCCCGGTGTTTGGATGTTTGTTGAACTGTTCCCGCTCTTTTTCCCGACATCGCTCTTAAAGAAAACATCCTTCTCTCACACAACCCCTCAGTGACCACCCACACGATGACCTTAGTCCCCGACAGAAAGCCCCTCAAACTGTCCCTCACATGACCACGAGATAGTAAACAACACTCAACATCTCTGGACATTAGCTCCATTAGCTATAGCACCACCAAGTACCAGGCTTTACAAGTACCATTTAGATTAATTGAAAGGCTGAATCTAGACCAGAAATAAACCAAGTCTAAAAAGGAATAAACCAGAACTAAACTAGGTCTAAACACCATATGAACCAGGACTACAGTAGGACTAAACCAGGACTAAACTGGTACTAAACCAGGTCTAAATCACATATGAACCAGGACTACACTAGGACTAAACTGGTACTAAACCAGGTAAAATCTTGGATTAAACCAGGTCTAAATAACATACTGTATGAACCTGGACTTAACTAGGACTAAACCGGACTAAACAAAGACTAAAGTAGGTCTAAACCACATATCAATCAAGACTACACTAGGACTTAACCAGGACTAAACAAAGACTAAACCAGATCTAAACCACATATGAACCAGGACTACACTAGGACTTAACCAGGACTAAACATGGACTAAACCATATCTAAACCACATATGAACCAGGACTACACTAGGACTTAACCAGGACTAAACGTGGACTAAACCAGATCTAAACCACATATGAACCAGGAATAACTAGGACTTAACCAGGACTAAACAAAGACTAAACCAGGTATAAATCACATATGAACCATGACTACACTAGGACTTAACCAGGACTAGTTCAGAACTAAAATAGGTCTAAAACTGGAGTAAAAAGTACTAAATCGGGTCTAAATCCAGGCTTAAACAGGAATAATTGTAACTAACTGAAAACTTCACCTGCAACAACTCCCAAGTACCACTATAAAGAGCGTGGTCCAGGCTTTTACAATAACATTTCTAAAAAACATATTTGTGTTATCTCTTCAAAAACAAGAGCCAAAATCAATAGAAGTTACACAATCAGCCCACAGACCCACAACACACAACGTGAAGAGTGTCCATCACTTCAACACAAACCTTTTTAGGTTCACAAAAACAATGTGATAACAGTCGGACCAGTAATATATAATGATACTTGTTACAGATTTGGAAACACTCAATTAACCCAAGTATAATTGGTAGTATTTGGGCATGGGAGTCTTTTGCTTCATTTAGTCTTTTGCACCAGTTTTGTCTTCATTTGTAATGTGTGTGATATATTCCTTGGTTTCGACCTGGGTTTGAACAGGTAAAATGGTACTTGGAAAGACAAATGTGGTAAAGTTTGAGAAGCACTAACATATTTGGATGACGGGCCAAATGTAGAGAATGAATTTCCCTACAAGGACATTAAAAACTAACTCACTCAATACCTGAATTAGTCAACAATTATAGTTTATAATATGTTTAGACCTGGTTCTGTCTCATTTTATTTAAATGGTAATTGAAGAGATAAATATTTTGAAAAGGGCTAGTTGGAGGGATAATTTGGGGAACTGGCCCCCTCTACTGGCAATTGATAACTACAACCTTTAGAAAACAGTGAAACAGAAAAGTGAAGCATCATTTGACATGTTTCAGTAAAGCTGAAAGAATGTGTACATACAGCTAGATACAGAGAGAAATGTGTGTGACATATGTTCATGTTTAAAGGGACTACATATATTAGGCAAAATTCATTTCTTTGAGCTTTCTATGATGTCACAATGTTGTTCTCTCATCAAAAAGATACCCGTAGTTGTGATTTGCGTCATTCACATGTTTGAGTAATCCTGTGTTCTCTGGCGCCACCTTTCTGTGAGCTCCAAACGCACGGTTCCTCTGCTGGTCTCAGAAATCTGTTTCTTATGGCACCAGTAAATTGTTCACCTGAAAATGTTTTATTTTATATAGTCAGATAGTTTTTAAAGTTGCAAAACATGCACTATATATAACGCTGCATAGAGCACAATATGGTTTAAAAAAGACAAAAAAAAGCATAATATAGGCTCTTTTAAAAATACAAAGCATGAGTACAAAAGAGCATCAGTAAACAGAAAAAAACAATCCATGTGAATTAGCATTGCTCAAACATCCCAAAAAGTTCATTACAAATCCATATTTTGGCAAATGTTTGAGCCTTTGAGCACTGTCCAATGTACCATTTAATTTAACCATACTCTACTGGGCAACATCTCACACTGCGATGCCTTCAGCAACTGTGGTCTCCAGACCCTTATCTAGGACCGTCTTCATCTTTTTCGTTCCACACAAGTTATGCCTCTGAACTTGAGGTTATGAGTGCCATACCATCACAAATGTGAAAAGCCTGCAGAGACATAGATAGATATACATTAGAAAGACTGAATGCTTTTACTGAAATAATTGAATTGCATTTATAGCATGTAGTAACTGCAAATGACCTTCACAGACAGAGATCAGCAGTAGTGGCGACTAATGGGAAAATAACACAATTCTGACATCAGCTAGTGTTTTTCTATTGATTTGAGTTTGTACATCTCTTTTGTATGTAAAATTAATATAAAAATATAATGATTGATTCAGCTTACTCTTCAACTCAACTTTAATTGTTGCCCACCTCAGGGAGTTTTGGGTCCAGAGGCTGGAGCAGACTCTGCAGGTTCGAGCTGTTCATGAGGCACAGAGTTTGAACCTGTCGCACTCTCCTCCTTCTTCTCTCCGGACAAAAAATCAGAAATGGCTTTTTCTATCTGTGGCCTGAAAGTGTGGTTCATTTTAGGGTCAACAACTTGAGTGATGATCCTGTCCACACCTGACTCCAACATCCCTGATCTGAAAACACACACAAAAAATTGGTTAAAGGGTGGATGTTCATGTTCTCACTGTATAACTGTGGGTTCTCTCTTGGTATTCTGGCTGCCTTACAACAACCCAAAAACAAGCATGTGCATCAGTTGGTCAATCTAAAAATAAGTGAATAGTGTGAGAGTGGTTGGTTGTCTGTCTGCCCATGTCTCTGTGTCAGCCGAGCAAAAAACTGGTCATTGTCCTGACTTTAGGCTCCTGTCATCTGAGACGCCTTAACACAAAAAACAACTATTATCTCTTTTGCCTGCGTCTATAAATCTTCTCCCTGGTCTTCCTGTAGGCCTACCTAAGACGTGACATATTAGAACAATAAGGACTTACTGTACGACTTTTTGCCTGAGTCCGTTCCTCATCTGGTTCTTGTTGATGGTGGGGGTCCAGTCCTGAGAGCCCAGGTGAGTTGTCACAAAGTTATCTACCTTCTGTCGCAGGTTCTGGTAGGCTGGCTGCATGAGAGAGAAAACATGTGTGATAAATCTCATTTTAAACAAACACATGTACAAAAACGAATCTTTTTTTTTATTTTGGGAATTCTCTGTTTTAGTCACGTGTTAGTACAGGGCGGTAATAAGATAAACTGTTGCTATAACATAATAAACAACACGTGACTATGGAATAAAGGCTAATGTTGTCATCATTATTTTTGATCTGCTGTTCAGTTTCACAATCACAAATTATTAATATTGAATAACTTAGACATTCATTGAAATTGAACGTGTATGTATAACTTTAGTTTCATTTTTAATTTGAAGGTAAAACTATGCTGAACATTTATTGAGGGTTACATTCATTACAGGTTGAAGGATGCTCACCTTTGTGTCCACATCTGCCAAACAGTCGCGTCGAAACTCGTCAAAAAGCCCTCTGTTCTTTAGATGCTCCACAATCATCGCGATGAGCTGAGGGTCTCCCGGAGGAAGATTGGGCCCGTTCACACTGCCGCTTCCCTCCGCCATCACTGCTCAAAAAATAAATATGTGATTTACATTAAGACGTTTTTAGAAAAGTTATCTAGCTGAATATTCCCGTGAATTCAAGCAAGATGCTAGTAAAGCTAACTAGCCGCTTGTTTATACGTCAATATGTGCATGTGCGTTTGATTTATGTCTAGTCACAATATTGCTGTTGTAAGTCGCAAAGTGCTGGAGATTGTATTGGTTAAACGGTAAACGCCGAGTCCCAAATCAAACGCCCTCTCTATAGCCGCTACACATGCGCACTGATCATCTCACTCGGAAGTACATTGTTCAATTCTGCAGCGCAATGTGTGCACTCCTACAGGGCTGATAAAGTTATGGATTTTGGGCATTTCTGTTTATATTGGTGGAAATAAAAACATTATACAAATTAAGTGTTTTATTAGGCTGTTCTGGATCTGTTGAGAACCGCATCTGGTCAAGGTGAGGTTAGCCGGCTAAGCACTAGCATTGATTTAGCTTTATTCAATTTGCGTTATTTACATGTGCTATTTGGTGGTTCTGTTTAAATATGTTAAATTGCAATGGTTTAATTGAGTATTTAAGAATATATGGGGTTGTTATGTCCCGTTTAAGCTGTCATTGGAGTCATCGTTTTGCTCAAATGTGTAGTGCATAAAATACAAATGCTTTTGACTAGATAATTAACGCAGTATAATACAGGAGGACCCAAATAATGGTGCATGTACACGTACAGAGTTTAACACACAACAGATAAGATAGAGTTGAGCTGTTCATTATGATAAAAAATGTATAAATGAAATCTCTGACATGGTGAAAAAAATGAAGCAGCAGAGTTTGAAGTTTTAAAGTTTTTGACGTTACTTCATTGGTTGGAATAGTGAGAACTGGGACATGGAAATGAAAATGAAGATTTACTGTTTTGTTGAGGCAAGAAACCTAAAAGGATTACTAAAAATACAATGTCCAGTGGGTTGGCTTTGTATAAAATGAAATGGCATTAATGTAGACAGCTATTACCGTACATTTGCGATTGTATATGAATTTGACAGATTTATTGACAGCTGCCTTTGTTGCAGATGAGCGGCGGTGACTCCAATAAAGAGTTCATGGAGCAGCTGAGGATGCAGGAGATGTACGGACAGAGGACCGACGGCGGCTCTGACCCCTTCACTTACACCGACCCGGAGGACGGCACCGTCTACGACTGGGACCACAACAAGAAGGCCTGGTTCCCAAAAGTAAGAGCTCTACGAGACTATTGGACTGTTTTTATGACCAATTACTGTTATAACCGAATCCTCCATATTACCCGTTTGTGAAGCTTGTACTAATTGAAGTTATAAATAAAAATACATTATAGGGGAAAAAATCTATTTATTCTATGCATAATGAAAAATCTAGTCGCAGAAGTCACAAGCCAGTGTATGCTTTGTGCTGGTCTTAAGCCTGGATAAACGGAAAGCATCAGTTAGGCCAACTTGCATAAATTGCTTCTTCAAGACAAAAGACTAATGACTAGGATTTTTTACACTTTTATTACTCCTTTAATAAAACTGCAATTTCAGCTTACATTATTTCTGTTTTACATCAAGATACAAGATAACTATGTACAGATGCTGTGGTATTGTCGTTTGGTAAAAATATTTCCCCTATTCTTCTCTGGGTAGATCACAGAGGACTTTCTCGCAGCGTATCAGGCCAACTATGGTTTCACTCAGGAGGGTAACCCAGACACAAACAATGCACCAGCGACCAGCACGAAACCAGCCGCTCCAGAACCATCCAAAAAGCCTGCAGAAACACAGAAACCAGCAGAGGACGCTCCAACCCCAGCTCCAGATCAACAGGACGCACAACCGGAGCAGAAGAGCCAAGATGTGAAACAGAAGGGGGAGAAGAGGAAACCAGATCCAGGTAACATCCACTGAGATATGGTTAAGGTGTTTTCTGTTATTATGTGTTTAAAATTATTTTTCTACACAGGATGGTTTGACATTGATGACGAGAAAAACACAAATGTATACGTCTCAGGTTGGTATTTTTTACTCATTGTCACTATATCTTTCTCTCTAATAGTAGTCAAGGTTTACTTAAGTCCCTCGCCTGCCTCTACAGTAACTCAAGTGTTGGTGTGAACTGCCACACTAATCAAAAACTCAACTACTATTGGTCAAAGTGGTCCCACAAACAAGCTGTAGAGGCCAGGGGAGGGAGAAAGTGAAATAATACAGACTACCTACTTTACATCATAATCCTCCAAATATACTTTAGTCCCTGTAAGATGAAGGTGGACTGCAAACGTCATTGGCTAAGACTTTTGCCAGGGCAATGAAACTTAAATCCAACCTTCCCAGATATCACTTGCAATGTTTCCTTTAAGATAAACCCACACTGGAGTAACTGAGGTCATATCTGTAGTTAATTAAGCATCTATACCACAAGTGTCCTTCCTTGTATTTCATTCACATTATGTTGTCCTTGTGTTTAGGCCTGCCCCCTGACATTGGGACAGAGGAGTTTGTTGAGCTCATGTCAAAGTGTGGTATTGTGATGAGGGACCCCATCACAGAGGAATATAAAGTCAAACTGTACAAGGACAGACAGGGAAATCTGAAAGGAGACGGTCTCTGCTGCTATCTAAAGGTGAGTTTTTGAACTAAAGATATAGAGGTTGTCTTTGTTTGTGACGAGGATGGATAGACTTTGGAATGAGTACTACATCAGGACAGCTCATGCCGGATGTTTTGGAGATAAATCTGATGTGTCCAGATTGATATGGACTGGACATGTACAGAGGAGGGACAGTGAACGTATGAATAGTAGTAAGACTTAAGTAAGACAGCAAAGAAGAGTACCATCAGTGTTACCCCACCACAGTTTGTTTGGATTTGAATGTTTTCTGATGTTACAGAAAGAGTCTGTGGAACTGGCCATGCGTCTCATTGATGAGTCGGAGGTTCGTGGTTATAAACTCCATGTGGAGGCAGCACGCTTTGAGCTGAAGGGAGCGTATGACGCCAGTAAGAAGAAAAAGAAGAACAAAGACTACAAGAAGAAGCTCAAACAGCAGCAGAAGTATACAGACTTTACAAATGATAAAAATAATAACTAGGGCTGTTAATCGATTTAAAACAATTAACTAATTATCACAAATCTTCCAGAAAATGTATTGCAATTTATGCCAAATAATTTCTTTGGCTCGTGGGCCCTAGGTTGAATGTGCATATTGTCTTTGCTGCTGCAAAGTCTTCTTTTAAAACTTAATTTCTACCTTTTTGAAGAAATAGAACTCTATTTAGAGCAGGACATGCATGTTATTATTAATTAATAATGTCCCAATCCTCCATTTTGTAAAGGCTGCAATGTAACACAACTTTGCCTTAGCACCAAATAGACAACCACAAGGAGAGGGCCGACCATAGCCACTTGGGGAGGGAGAGTGAGCAGTGAGGCCCGAAGGGCGGGCCTTTGAAGTTTGCTCGCCCGATGCCCCTCGTTGAGAGGCGCTCGTTAAGCCTCATGGAGCTTAATGAGCTTGTATCTGTCTGCGGTGCAAAGCAAAGAGCCTCAAAGACCATTTAACATATATTACTGTTGTGCTGATGTACTTCTTCAACCAATCTTAATAGCTCACCAAATTAATGGTTTTGTTACGAGTTAACGCACTATTTTTAACAGCCTTAATAATGACGCACCTTTTTTAAACACTGTCCTGAACACTCTGAGACTTTACTCGTACAATTGGTTGCATTATTCATTCACTCCACAGTGACCCCTCAACCACCAAACACCAATTACACAACCACATATATACATGCATGCAATGTGGGTTACATAGGTTGGTAGTAGCATTAAAACATTAACTGTGTGTGTAGGCAGTTGGACTGGAGGCCAGAGAAACAAGGGGATGCAAGAAAGAGGCATGAAAAAGTATTGATCATCAGGAACATGTTTCATCCTAGTGACTTTGAGGTAAATAAACAATAAAGTCATAAAATATCAAACTGTTCCACCATATTAATAACTTGTGTCTGTTCATTCTCGTAGGAGGACCCACTGGTGCTGAATGAGTACAGAGATGATCTACGGAGCGAGTGTGAGAAATTTGGAGAGGTTAAGAAAGTCATCATTTTTGACGTAAGTAAACACCTGTGCTGGTTTAGTATTATTTTTGAAAAACACTTTTATATCTAGTTTGTTGTGTTATGCTGCAGCTAACTCAAGACAACATATTATTATTGTATCTCAGAGACATCCGGACGGTGTGGCCTCGGTGGCGTTCAAAGAGGCTGATGAGGCAGATGCTTGTATGCAGTCGTTTAACGGACGCTGGTTTGGAGGAAGACAGCTCTCTGCTTTGCCCTGGGACGGGACCACCGACTTCCAGGTATCACTGAAAAATAAAATGATTACATAATCAGAGTATTATTATTATTATTAGAGTATTATTTCTATTGTTACTTATTTAGTGCAATTTATACACAACATAGACATGGGCACTTACTGTAGGGTGACCAGAACATAACCTGTTTAAAATAGTAGTAATTAAATAATTAATATTAATTAATGAGTCAATTTGTGGGACACTGAATTTGAGCTGAAAATGCTGTGCAATTCAGCATAACGTGGGACATCTTCTCACCTACTCCCACAGTAGATCAAGCACAATTAATTTTAAGATGATAGCACGACGGAAGGATTAATGACTTTTGTTAAATAATTCATCAAACTTGAGAGGAGATTTTACCACTTTGTGCAAATTTTTAGATTGAAGAAACGGCACGAGAACGAGAGGAGCGCCTCAAAGGCTGGTCCAGTTTTCTTGAAGCAGGTGAAAAAGCAGACGGCAGTGCAGCAAAACCACCTCCAGAGGGTGCCACAAACAACAGCACTAATCCCAGCAGCACAGAACCTGAACCGGCTCAAAAAACAGAAGAACTACAGCCTTCACCAGAGGAAGACCAGGAAGTTGACTCTACGGACAGCAGCCTGGCAGGAAGTGATGAGGAGCCCTGAATTTCAAATATTATGGACAATGTTAAAAGCAGGATTCAATTTGGACAAATGGACATTGGAAAGTTTTGTGAAAAACAGGTTGGAATATTGGACTGAATTTTTCATTATTACAAGATTTGAATATTGTCAAATCAAATTATACATATAATGTGTCTAGTTGGTTTCAACTTTCATGCAATGTGTAACTCATCTTTCAATAATAGTGCTGTCTGCTGTTTGAGGATTTTTATTTTATGTCACTCTTTATATCCTTGACCTGCATGTTCTTCTTGTATTGCTGTGGGTTCTCTGCCTTCTCACTGTCCAAAAACAAGAATGGGTGAATCTAAATTGCCCCATGGTGAATGTGAGAATGGTTTTCAGTATGAGCCCTGTGACTAACTGGCCATTGTCCAGGATGTGGCCTGCCTCAGGCCCATAGTGACTAGGATAGGCTCCAGTCCATCTGTGTGTCCTTATTTTCCAATGTGCTCAAAATCTCAAAATCTTATTTGTTCAAATAAAAAAACTCTCTCCGAAGAAATGCATTTTATTTTTGTTGCACATGTGAATATGCAGCAATATTATCTTCTCCCAATACCTGTGTTTACGAACCCAGACAATATTTCCGGTCTAGTAAAAACATATTTTCACTCCGATGTAGTTAATTCTGAGATGACCTTAAACCCTTCACCAGTTTTTCTTTTATGGCAATAGGTCCAGTAATTGTACAGTTATTAACCATAAAACAAGACAATAATATCTGCATTTGCTTTAGCAGCAGATTCTACCATAGTGCGGTGGTTCTCAAACTGTGGTACAGGTAACACTGGTGAAAGTGATTTGAAATTATTTCAATGTTATTAAGTACTTGTAAATTCTGATGTATAGACCTTTGAAATGTAAATGTTTAGTCCTGGTTTAGTATTATTTAAATTCTGATTAAGACCTTTTCAAGTCCTGGTTTAGACCTGATTTAACCTTTGTGAAATTCTGGGTTATTGACCTGATTTAGACGAATATTGGTGGTATTTCATGAACATCTGATATAATGCTTCTCTGCATTCAGTTAAATTATGAATAATAAAATAACTCATTATTAACGCAATACAGATTTCAGTATGTATTTTCTTCAGTGATTACCTTTCAAAAGCAGCCAGTGTCTTCAGCTCAGCTCCATGTTGTCCGCCTCTGAGTGACTTTACTGATGACAGAGATAACAGCACACATACTCAGTTTATTAACGATGGTTTGAAATAGAATAGGTGAAAATATGTTAAGTAGACAAACAGACATTCGTTCACTATGGGCAAATTAAGAGAGAACCTACAGTTACATGAGGAGGATAAGCAGACTCCACTCATAGATCTCGTCTTGTCTGGTGGGTTCTTCTCATCCACAATGGTTCAGTTTGTGTCCTTTAAACTAATATGAACAAAAGTACAGATCTAACACATTACAGTTCCAACCGAGTGTACATTCCTGGATTCATTTGATCCTCCATTTGTGACCTTTAAAAATGTCATGTTAACAGAGAGACAGTGTTGGCAATGGCAATTAACATTCACTCCAGTCCCTAACATCTGATTGGCTGCTAATGTTTACAGTACATTATGAGTGCAATGTTTAACCCAAGAACAGTGGGAATCCATCACTCTTAACAAAGCTTCACAAAGGGACTGTGAAGGGTTTTTTGTCCAGCACTAACTTCACAAAGAGGATTTAGGTCAGCGCTCAGCTCCACAGAGTCCTTTGAGTGAAAGATAATAATCAGAATGAGGACAAATGTACCATTTTACGGGACTAGAATGAGGCCAAAACCAGGACTGCATCAAGAACAAAATAAGGTCTATACAAGGTCTAAACTGGAACAAATCCAGGATCAAACAGGACTAAACCAGGTCTAAAGTAGGTCTAAACAGGGACAAAACCAGGACTACATCAAGAACAAAATAAGGTCTATACAAGGTCTAAACTGGAACAAATCCAGGATCAAACAGGACTAAACCAGGTCTAAACTAAGTCTAAACAGGGACAAAACCAGGACTACATCAAGAACAAAATAAGGTCTCAGGATCAAACAGGACTAAACCAGGTCTAAACTAGGACAAAACCGGGACAAAACCAGGACTGAAGTAGGGCCAGTACTGAATCAGCCAGTCTAAACCAGGACTTAGCCAGTTCTAAACCAGATCTAAACCAGGACAAAATCAGAACTAAATAGGTTCTAAACTAGTATTAAACCAGGTCTGAGCTGGGACAAACTCAGAAATAAATCATACTAAACCAGGTCTAAATAAAACTAAATCTAGATTTGAAACGCAAAAAACTTTGGTGTACCACCAGTGGCCCCTGTACCACAGTTAGAGAACTAATGCATTCAATACATAGGGTATGGATTATACTTTCTGTATTTCTTATTGCTTCTGGCTCATCAACAGCTTGCATTATTGATATGTTGGCGTATGTTTTATAGTCCACAATCTGGTGCTACTGACAGCAAACCATGTTTATACTGTAACTAGTTTAACACGTATTGAATGTTCAAGATTCAAAATCAATATTAAGAGATGGTTGGTGTACAATTGAATTTACTATAGATAGCTAAGATCGGAGAAGCACACCAGAGCAACATAATGGTGTAAATGGAGCCAGCAAGAAAGACTTATAACAACCCACTGTTCTTTAACGTTTCACACAAAGTAGGCTTCCACTTAATATATACAATACACATACAAACCTAAAAATATAATAGGAATTCCTGCAGGAAAATAGTTAATGTAATTGGCTATAAATCAACTTCAACCCATATCAATTCATATCTAGGCAAAACAAAGTGTAGGACTTAAATTGATTCTTAGGTGGTTCAATCTATTCTCACTTCAAATAGGCCTAACATTAATAATCCTTTTGAATATGACTCAGACTGAATGTAATGTGTCTAAATAACATAAAATAATATGTGTTTAATGTGGCTTGTATACTTTAGGGAGAGTGGTTTTACTTCAGTCTTTTCAGAGACTGATTAATGCAAGTTATTGTTTATAATGAGCAAGTACAGACAATGGAAAGATAAACCAGCCCCTTGTTTGCCCACTCCTCTAGAGCAGCTCGCCTATTTAAACCTCCTGTTGTTGCCTCCTGCTGCTGGAGGCTAGGGCTGAAGAGTGCGTTTCGTAGGCCTACCGCCGAAACGGATTTAGTTTATTTTGTATATATATGTATGTGTGCTAGTCGACTGATGTCATGTAATAGAAATAATTGATTTAATTATTATTTATTTAATTATTTAATTTTAATATTTGCGTCTTTGTAGGCTAGATTAGCTCGTTGTCTTGGTGACCGTTATCTATGCGCTGTGTACAGAGATGCTAGTTTTAGTTTTTGAAGGTACTGGTTTGACCGATGGAAGTATGTGGAAAATTATAATATCATGCCGTCACGTACAAAGATAAATGATGCTTTAAATTATTTTTCTCAATAGTTAATATTATATTTGAAATAGAGTAGTCTCTCCGGTCTAGCTCAGCTGGTTGTCATGGTGACCGTCATCCCGCATAACAACAGCCTCAGCTCTTTCTCGGAGCACGTGGAGGCGGAGGGCGGCCTGAGCCGAGCCGGACACACAGCGATGGCAGTGGTGCTCGGGTTTATCTTCGTCCTGGGGTTTGGGGGGAACTTTATCACGCTGCTGGTGTTCTCCCGGTTTCCCGTGCTGCGGACTCCCGTGAATCTGCTGTTGATAAACATTAGCGCCAGTGACATGTTGGTCTGTCTCTTTGGGACGCCCATGAGTTTTGCGGCCAGTGTCCGCGGCAGGTGGATCACCGGGAACTACGGATGCCGCTGGTACGGATTCGCAAATTCGCTCTTTAGTAAGTGCTTGATAAAACTTTAGTATTAATAATCCATTATTATTATGTGTCTACTCTTTCATCATCCATGTGACATTTGAATGTTCTCAATCACTTCCCATGTTAGTGATTGAGCGACCTGGTCTAAATGTGGTTTTCACATGGTTTGAAACCCCCTAACATAGGGGCCCACAGGCTTATGGATGGGACAATACACTACTGACCACCTGACCTCCCTCACAATAGTACCTGCACCACACTTTGAGAACCATTTCAGTAATAAAGTGTGTGTCTCAGGTATTGTGTCCTTGGTGTCCCTGTCGCTGCTGTCCTTTGAACGGTACTCTGCGGTCCTCCACAGTGTCTGCTCAGGCTCCTCTCAGTTTGGACGCGCACGGGTCGCTGTGGCTGGGTCCTGGGTCTACTCTCTGGCCTGGACCCTGCCCCCTCTGCTGGGCTGGAGCAGGTCTGCACTCTTTAATGATCTACTTATGAAGTGATCAATAAAATGACCTGTTGTCTTCTCTTGTCTCTCAGTTATGGTCCGGAGGGTGCTGGGACTACCTGCTCGGTGCAGTGGCAGCAGCGGACCCCCTCCGCTCAGTCGTACGTGAGCTGTTTGTTTATCTTCTGTCTGCTGCTGCCGCTCCTGCTCATGGTCTACTGCTACAGCAGGATACTCCTGGCTGTGAGGACCGTCACTAAACAGGTGAGAACAGCAACAACTAATCACAATAATGTATTTCTAATTGTCAACAAACTTCATTCATTATGTCCATGTGCATCAAACACCTTACCAAAATTGATTTTTTTTAGTCAACTCTACTCACATCACTGTGTGCTTGTAGGCAGCTCTACTTTGAACGTTTGATGAACAGAGGTAGACATTACTTTAATTCTGTAATGAAACAAAAAAACTAAACCAGATCTCAACCAGGACTAAATTCGGTCTAATAAAGTCTAAACCAAGATTAATTTAGGATTCAACCAAATCTTAATAAAATCTCCCCCAGAAGATCTAAACCAGGGCAGACAAATGAAACCTGCACTGGGGTTCTATGTCCACTCACAGGTCTTGTCCATGCGCAGGTGACCAGGATGAAGCAGTCTTCAGCTGAGCAGCGAGAAGCCCGTGTGCTGGTCATGGTGGTCTTCATGGTGACGGGGTACCTCCTGTGCTGGCTGCCGTATGGCATCGTGGCATTGGTCTCCACATTTGGATGTCCCGGAGCAGTGCCAACTGTGGCCAGTTTAGTGCCATCTCTGTTGGCAAAGACCAGCACTGTCCTGAACCCAGTCATCTATGTACTACTCAACAAACAGGTGCCAACCCCATTCATTCACATCAGTATTCTGTTTAGATGAGATGGTTTGGATACCGACAGAGAAGAGATTGTGAAAGTATGTGTGGGAGAATGCTGAAGTTGGAGGAGAGTTGCCAATGTAGTGAAAAGAGGATGTCTCCCAATGAAAGTTAACCCTTTGGGAGCCACATTTGTCAGCCGTTTCAAAAATCCAAATGACACTTTTTGTATATGGTATATCTTATTACAAGGGATACAGACCTACGCCGCACTGATTGCACCTGTAGTGGGTCTCGCACTGGGACGAGAGCGGTCTGAGCAGACAGCACAGTCTCTGGGTCTCACTGAGCCAGTGGCGTTCTGTGAGTCCTTCTGGAAGTTGTGCTCTCTCAGCTGAAAGTCTACCACCATTTTCCTCTTTCTTCTGTACCCCTCAAGATAGTCACTGCCTGTATGAAGGCCTTGAGTGGCTAGTGTCGGGGTTGAATGCAATGGGTGTAACTATTGTGTGAGTTCACTACACTGACGCTGACGAGGTGTGTCCGCCCTGTCTGCTCCACCCATAAAGCTGTTATAGTTGTCCATGCAGAGCAGTCTGTCGATACACCGCCATCCAGTTCTGCTCTTCTTTGTCCTTATGACCCTGGTGACCACAGAGTTACCATGAATCAAGGACAGTCTGACCCATCATTCAATGCTGCTGGGGCAACCGGTCAGGAGGCATTAGCCTGTTGTAAATGTGTTAGTCAAGTGTATAACAGGTTAGTGGTATTGGGGGTTGCTTACTCCTTTACCACAAATGCAACACATCAAAAGCCAGTTTTTCCAGTGTATATTTGTGTATTTTAACATTATGCCTATCATTGTCCCTGCTCAAAGTTCTCCAGGTGTTTCATATACATGTTCGGCTGCAGCTCCGAGGCTCAGCCCACACCAACACATCAGTCCTCTCCCAGCAGCAGCAGAAGGGCCTGGCTGTACCCCCCACACCTGCCCACAGACGACCAGCACTTCCCACCGGACCAGCCCACACAGGAACCTGGACACACGCTGGTGGTTTACTACAATGAGGACTCATAAAATACATTTTTGTTGATTTATAGACACTCAAAGACATATCCACTAAAAAGCAAAAATGTCATGAATGAATTTCCTCAGGGGAGTGTTGTTGATGACAGACTATGCTGATGATTTTTGCATGTTCCTTGTAAGGTGGTACCAATGTATTTAACAGCTAATATTTCTCATTTCTGACACAATAAACCTGCGTATAAATGTATGTAAACCATGTGGAACTCTTTAAGGGAGTGTTGTCTTTATTCCACTAGAGGGCACTGTGCACACACAATATAACAAAATATGTAAAGACTACATTTATATGGTGACATTTAGACTCTTTAATTATCCTTTTTTTAACAATATACATCATTTTCCAGAGTCAATTCCAGATAAACAACTTCTTTGACGTTGCTTGACGCATTTCTGCCGACGGCAAAATAATTTATTAAGAAAATAAACATACATCTTCAAAAATATACAGTCATTCATTCTGCTTCAACATGAACACTGATCTGTGGTTGCGTTAGTGAAGATTTGACACATTCACATTTTCAAGTTACAATAAAACGTGCTAGGGTGTATACTACTGCACACCTAGGAAGACAGACCGGTGCGTCGGAGGGAGTGAAGGATCAGACGACTCCCGCACACCGTCTCACTCTTCACAGCAATGTTTCGGTCCAACTGACCATCATCAGGCTGAGGTTTGGTATTAGGTATTTATTATTAACCATTTCTACAGGCCTGGATAAACGTACAAGGACGGTTTTATAAATTGCAATGTTTTCTATGGCCCAGTGATGCTGTTCAGACCAAGCGTCACTAGAGCAAATAATATACATAACGAAAAAGAGCCTAATATAGGACTAGGGCTGTGGGCGATTAAAGATTGTATCATATGTAGTTATGATGATCTGCTAATCTGGGAAGATCTTTGATTTATGCTACAGTGCATTCTGCTCTGTCATTTTTACTGTAACAAATACAGTTTTTATATGAATAAATAAGAGAAAATAAATAGTATTAAATATGACATTGCATTGGATGTACATTGAATTTGTAAAGAGGTTTTATGAAGACACTGATAGCTGTAGCCGTTTGAGTAAGACGAAAAATACAAAGTCAAATAAAATTGTGATTAAACCAGGTTTAAATCAGGGCTGAAATGAATCTGAACCAGGACTAAACCAGAGCCAAACCAGGACTAAACCAGAACCAAACCAGGACTAAACCAGAGCCAAACCAGGACTAAGTCAGAGCCAAACCAGGACTAAACCAGATCTAAACCAGGACAAGACATAAATGCCACTTGAAAACCAGGTCTAAAGCAAGTCTAACCAGGTGGTACTTACAATAAACCACAATTTGACCAAACCTTTTTCACAAAACAAGAAAATCTATGTTTATAAAGTGTCCATGTACATGTATTCAGGCCTTAACACTGTTCTTTTTTTTCACTGTGGAAGATCGCTACATATCACAGTCCTCTTCCTTCAAGTTTAAAAGTCCATTGTTCCCACTGACAATCATTTTAGAAAAACCTCTCCTTCAGTGTGTTGGCCTGGCACGGGACAGGTTGAACATCGCCCCCTGCAGCTCCGGGCGGGTGTAGTCAGGGGGGTTGGCGTGGGGGTCGTAGCCCAGCCGTGAGAGCATGGGTGCGATCTCGGCCATGTCGTTCACAACGTCCGCTGGTATGTTCCCCACCCACTTCGAGAGGGCTTCTGTGTTTACCGGCTTCATCACCTGATCCGTCGATCGCTCCACTCTGCACAAAACACAAACACATTATACCAGAGTGAAACACATTAAATACAGCAGAGATATTATAATCATTTAATGCACAAAGTAGAATAAAATGACCCTCTATTGATAACTATTATTTTAGATTAGTGAGTAAAGACTTCTGTTGAGGTCAAGGGTAACAACTCAATCAGGGTCACATTCTCAGGGAAGCCTTAGGGATTTGATTCAAGGAAGAAAACGAGTGCATAAATAAGTAATTCATCTTCCAGTTATTCCTTATTGGGGGTGGTGGGAGTCTATCCCATTATGAATGACAACTATACACTCTCACATTTGTTTACTAGGGGCAAATTAAACAAGGCCTGTGCTGTCGTCCCCGACAGCAAAGTGTATATCGGCGAAAACGACCCCATACGTCTGCCCCGTACGCCTGCCCCGTACGTCTGACCCATACGTCGCCCCGTACGTCTGACCCATACGTCGCCCCGTACGTCTGCCCCGTACGTCTGC
>JAVQKC010019275.1:0-12812 GCA_036025475.1 Philypnodon macrostomus
GGCAGTTACCTCTATAGCGCCCCCTATAGACTGAAAGAAGAATGCAGCTTTAGGGAATTTTCTAAATTTGGCAAAAACATTTTTCACAAACATCCAGACAAATCAAAAAAGTGATTAAGGTGCCGTTGGTAACAGTTGTAGCAGACGTACGGGGCAGACGTACGGGGCAGACGTACGGGGCAGACGTACGGGGCAGACGTACGGGGCGACGTACGGGGCAAACGTAAAGGGCAGACGTATGGGGCAGACGTACGGGGCCGTTTTCGCCGATACACACCTTGCTGTCGGGGACGACAGCACAGGCCTAGTTTGTTTATTTTTTTTTGCACACTTTTTCTTACCATGTACTATTATTGTATGCTACTAGTACTAGTACCTGTCCTTTCAGGCAGTAGCCCCTAGACTCTGGAACGCCCTGCCCCTGTCTCTTCGTGTGGCTGACTCCTTTCAAAGGCAGCTGAAGACACTGTTATTTAGTCAAGCTTTCAGTTAAATGCAATATTTATTGTTATGACTTGTGTATCTTTGCTAACTACTTTTTTATTTGCATTTTGTAAAGCACTTTGTTATATTTATCTGTGAAAGGTGCTATATAAATAAAGTTTACTTACTTTTTTTGACCCTGTGTTGAATGTGCATATGACAAATAAACTGAAACCTGAAACCTACAAAGCAATTTCTCTTCCAATCAAGTTGGTTCAAGCCTATTTGTAGAAATATTCATTCATTTATCTTCCAGATATTCCTCTTAAAGTTTGGGGTAATGAAAGCCTATCTCAGAAACATTGGGCCTTAGGTGGGGTGCTCTGGATAATGGCTAATTAGTTGCAGGGCTGACATGTAGAGACATACGCAATTATTAATTACAATCGTTCACAAGGGAAACTCTTTGGGCACTGGGCGGCCCATGGTAACACAACTGGGAGACCGGGGCACTATAGCCTATGCACCCCAAAATAAGCAGTAACACTTTGTAACAATGGTCGATCGGCAGAGGCTGTGAAAGACATGCTCAGCTTTCCGTCTGCCTGAGATGAGTTGTAATGAGACACAGTGGTGCATAATGAAATCTGACATGTCTTGGCTCCCTGTCCTGCACAGCTTCAGGAGGTCTTTCAAACCCCCACAACCAAACCAATTAACCTTCTCCTTTTAGTGAAGGCATCAATCACAGCCAACACAACAAACTCAGATAGGTTTGTGTTGGCAAAGAAGCAATATCTGTGTTTGGATACTACTAAAGACATATACAGTATTTATGTGACATTGGTTCAGTGACAGGGCTGGGGTGCAGGTGACATTGCAACATCCTATAGCCCTATACATTTTAATGGGAAATGGGGGCAGGACAATTACTTTTGTTAATCTGTAGATTTTGTGTCTGGTTGGATAGATACAGGGGGGTAATGAACCTGGTCACTAATAAAAAATGATCAGATTCAACATTTAGGGATTTTTTTGGAGGAATATTTATTATAAAAATCCTCCATAGTGTGAATACAGAATTCTGGCCCCTGCCCCCCATCTGAGGGTATGACATCATTACAATCTAGAACCTGCAACCCAGCAATACAGTAAGCAACAGAGCACAGTCAAAACACTTGAAACTGTCGACCCCTTCAATGAGAGTGTGTGTATTCACCCACCTTCACAAAAGTGATCTTGCACTGACAAACATCACTATTAGTGTTTCTGATGGTGATCTCTCCATAGTGCTCAATCCAGCGCTGTCCACTGAGGATGTTGTGGACACAGGAAGTTACCTTGTTCCACTCGTAATGATCTCCAAATCTTCCAAAAAAAAAATAAAAAAATAAAAAGTACATTAGGATGGATGCCAGATATTATTTTACATTCATGATTCATATAGACCCTTTAAAATGTTCATCTTTTGGCATGTTCAAAGTTCTGGAATGGAGATGACTGGAGCAAAAGTGAGTAAAAAAAGTAGTGTTTGTGGCAGAATAATTCTGAACATACAATGAAAAAATTTGAAAGATTAAAGAAAGAATTTTGCCACCAGCCAAAAGTCTAACTGTTACTAATGTGTACATTAAATAAACATACAACGTGAGGTACATTCACTAATGTTTCCTAACCAGGCTCTGACATTACATACATGTAGCAGAGTGGTTGTCATTTGTCAAAACCATCTTCATTTCCAATATTCTGTGGTTAATTCTAATTTCTCCATTGAAAATGTATTATGGTTTTGCCTCCAGTTGCTTCCATTACGGAATTTAGAACTGTCTGTTTACTAACTTTGAAAGGGTCTATTTACTTGGGTTTTTTTCACAAGCAATCTCTTAATCATTTCAAAGGAGAAGAGTATTACTTACCCAGGGAGAGTAACATGTGAGGTACCAATAGGAACAATCTCCATAGACTTTCCCCAGAACTTGTTCTTACACCTAACATCTGTGAACAACCACAAACAGTTAAAACATGTATCATTTCCAAACAATGTCTTCCGCTCTTTGTTTCTATACCTTGCCAGAAGATGAAGTTTTTGGACTCTGCATGACAGGCTGAGATCGGAGGATGGTGACTGACCTGGTGAAACATTTTTAGTAAACTCAAAAACTGAAGAAATAAAATAAACAAACGGAGAAAAATTCATACTTGTTCTGCGAGGAAGCGGAAGCCTTTATCGGGTCGGTCACATTCGTATGTCTCTCCAAGGACAGGGTTAAAAGGCTTTCCTCCAGTGCGGTAGTAGCTGGATGCGTAACCTGATACAACAAATGTGGCAATATAGACCTATGCAAAAAGAATGCATTAGAAGACAGCATAGGAAGCTACAGATTAGGGCTGCATAATATCACAAAAACGATTGATAGTCTATGCACGCTGTTGATTTTAGGCATGTATTTACTGGTTGAAATTCTGTCAAAATAAAGACTAAATGAGCCCCCCCCCCAAAAAACTGAGGAAATCATGACTTCATCAAAATTACATTTTCACTTAAGGCTCTAATAGAAAAATGATTTCAACAAAATCGATATCAGAGGCAAGAAAAACTTCAATATAGCTATTTATTCTTTTGCAATTCCAATTTTACGTTTGCTGATATTGCTGGGTTGCAGATG
Source organism: Philypnodon macrostomus (assembly GCA_036025475.1). NCBI lineage: Eukaryota > Metazoa > Chordata > Actinopteri > Gobiiformes > Eleotridae > Philypnodon > Philypnodon macrostomus. Next base: position 3,090 of record JAVQKC010019275.1, read on the forward strand.
ATGTGTGTGGTTGGATAGATATAGGGGGTAGTGGACTTTACTCAATAATAAATAAGATCAGAATAGACATTTGTGGATTTTCTGGAGGGATATTTCTAATAAAAAAATCCATATAGTTATTACAGAATTCTGGCCCCTGCCCCCCATCTGAAGGTATGACATCATCACACCTGAAAACAACCCACTGTGATAATAATCTGATAATGTTGTATATAAATGACAATAAAGCCTGTCTTATGCTCAAAATAGTGGTGGATGTGAGACATTCATCGGTAACACTTTAGAATATCTCACCACGCAATTAAGTGTTTGTAAATAACAACAAACACTACATATATATTGAATTAACTCATTGCAGTGATTGTTGTCTGACCATGCGCTCAAAGGGGTCCTGGGTGCTAGCGGCCCGGTCCAGTAGCTCGCCGTACTCCAGCTCCTCGCACAGCCTCTGAAGGGTGTTGAGAGGTTCATTCAGGTGAACTGGCATCGCCACCTTCGAGAGGTCTTTGCCGATGTTGTTCCTGAGGATGTGCCACAGGCTGATGGTGCTGTTGTTGGGACTGGGTGAAGGAAGGCAGGACCGACGCTGGCAAAGGACATCTCCCTCTAAGGCTAGAATCACACACAATACAACTGTTACGGGACATTTACAAGCTCCTTAGCATACACACACACACACACAAAAAAAAAAATAATAAAAAAAATAATAATAAAAATAAAAAAATAAAAAATAATAATAAAAAAAAACAAAAAAAAAACTTAAAACTAAAAACTAAAAACTAAAAACTAAAAATAATATTAAATAAAAAATGATTAACCATATAACCAGCCAACCTATCAGATGCGGATAGTTTTTAGTTTTGGCTTTGTACAACTATGCTTGAAAATAGATCTATAAATAATAATAAAATGATGAGAAACTGAACTGAATAAAAACATCTTTATAACTGCTGCGTTGGAAAGCAGTATTTTTGTCCATATATTTTTTTTTTACCTGAGTTCGGTCTCTCACATTCGGTCTCATTGCTGAAGTTGTCCATGGAAATATTGTCACTGATGTCACTGATGTACGAGTCATCCTCTGACACCTGAAATAGATTAAAGCTTTATCAAATTGACTGTAGTTGGATCCCTGAAGGAGAACTGTTTTTTTTTTACTTCCTGTTCTGTCAGCAGGAAGATCTAACAAGCCTGAGATAAATAGTCTCAATGGACCCAGTGTCAAATCTGCAGCTCAGTTTGCTGTATTTTTAGAACAAAGTCATTAACTTCCATTTTCACATTATTTCCAGTTGCTCTCAGTTTGCGTTCATGTTGGGAGGGAGACGAGAAGCCAAAGAGGTATGACCTTTGTAAGCATTTTTAAATAAACCCAAATCCCTCTCTTTGTGTTTTCAGGTCAAGCTTTAATGAAGTTAGGGGTCAAAAATCGAATAATGTTTATGTTATAGTTCTTGTGATTGATTCTTGGAGCTCACCTCATTTTCAGAGGAACTCGCAGACAGCAAAACCTCCTGTGCGTCGAAAAACTCAGACAAAGATTCAGCTATCGAAGCTCGGCTCTCGTGTGAAACCTGGTGCACGAGATGATGGGCGTCATCCACAGACTCCTGTTTCTAGGAGACAAAAAGTGCACAGCTCAGAACTCAAAAGCACTGATCACCACTGAACAAGGGGGACTAAACAATATGCTAACAATGACAATACGAACATGTGTTTTAAATAAATGTATAATCACCAGTTATAATTATGGCAATTTCACAAAGAATAAACCAAAAATAAACTGGTATGTTTAATGTGTGTAGTTCATTAAGAGAGCTGTGTGCTGTGTGAGAGAATTCATTAGTCAAGAAATAATATCACAGATGTACATTAGTTCAGTGGTGTGTACTCTACAAATTCCCAGGGACATAATTAGGTGGATCATTTTGCACTTTCTGGTCAGCAAATCTGATAATGTGATCAAAGACTTGCTGTCAGGAGATTATCGGTCGGTAAGCCTTATGGTAGCAGCACTTGTTATTTCAAACATTCCTGTCACGACCTAACAAGATAAATGTAAATGTATTTCACCTTCCTGAACTGAGACACATTTGCTGAATGCTGTTTGAAGGAGTGTAGGCTATTTATTTTTTAGCGCAGGCAGTGAGACAATAGTAAAGATGATGATGACGATAATCATTATAATCATTATAATCAACGCACCCACCTGCAGCGGACCAGTGGTATTAATGTGAGTGGGATCAACGACGTGGGACTCAGCGTGGATCTTGGACAGCCGCTCTCTCAGCTCACTGTTCTGGGACAAAGCCTGTGAACACAACCATTACAAACACGATTTAGATGACACAGCCAACCAGCAATTTTTATGATGCTAGAACCTTCCAAAACCAGCTGCCAGAGTTTTCAATCAACACACTGTTGCCTGATTTGCTGCATGGAAGGACATTTTCTCATAATTTGTGTAGAGATATGCAAACCTCAGAAATAAAACCACAAAATGAAAATGATCTTTAATTACAAACAGCGAGCAGTGGTAGGAAGAAGCTGAGTAATCAGGATGAGAAGCTATTGCACCCAAAAGGCTATTTAGAGCTAATGAAATGTGTAGGTGTATGGTGCAAATGTGTTTCTAATGTGACAAAGAAGTCAGCATGACCATGACCACTGTGGGAATACAGTCTCCAGTGGGAGGCAGATACAGGAAACATAAGAGTACTGAATGGCCTTGTTCAGGTGGGCTGCCATGACTTCAGATAAAGTATATCCATCCTAGGTCAGCCAACTATGGTACTATGCCTATTAAATGTAGTGTATTGTGATGATAGAAATCTATAGGTTGTAGCTTGTAAGATAAGGTTTATAACTCACAGTGGTCAATGCGTTCTTCAAGCCAACCACCTGTGGAGAGGTGGGCGGGCATGTTTCAAACTCCACACTTTGTCTCAATCGCTCTCGTTCTGATGTTAGTGAAGTTAATGCTGATTTCATAGTAGTTTGCACTAGAAGAGAAAATAATGTTACAGGAGATTGAAGAAGATGGCTCGTGTACCTGTGTGACAAGTGTTGACAAGAGAAGCACACTGAGTCCTGAATGCGTTTTGGGTGGTTTAATAAAACAGTGGCTTTCACAGTTACAGACACACGCACACACACGCACACACACACACACACACACACACACACACACACACACACACACACACACACACACGCACACACACTGGATGGATATGTGTACACAGTATAGCACATGTAAATCAAAGAATAACAAAAAATACGGCTACCCAGGTCCTCTCTCTCCTCCTGAAGTAACCAGCATTTACCACCTCTGTCACATGACCCAAACTCCCATGCGTTACCACAGCAACCACACCAGGTTCCACAAACCCCTATACCACATTATGGCTCCTACAGTATTTAAACTAGTACTTTGTGGATTTACATAATATTAGCTACTTGACATACAGGTCAAATATTCAAAAAAGAGAGTAAAGAGATTATATTGAGTTAAACTGGATACATTTTAACAGCTAACATTGATTTGGCTCACTCACAGTTAGTGGCTATACGGCAGAAGTCCTCCTGCAGCTTGGCTACGTCAATAGGACAATCGTGAGACTCTGGGTCAGCTTTATCATTGCACAAAGCGGCCGTGGAGAGGTTGGGATTTGAGGCATGGAGGCGGATAGAGCCTGAAGAGATGCAGCTCGGGACCTACAAAAAGCCAATTAGGTTACACAGTTATCCTCGTTATTCATTCAAGATCCATTGGAGTTTTACCTGTAAGGTTGTTTTCACGTCTTTGTTGTAGTTTTTGGAGCGCCATTTCTTTGGAAGTCTTTTTTCTTTTTTGGGGCTTTCGAATGTACATGCCTAAACAACATATATCAACAGAATATTGATCTTAAAAGTAAAAGCCAGATTGTAAATTGCATTTGTTTAGTTGAGACTGATTTGTGACCTGTAGAGCCTGAATGGACGGTGCAGAATATGTGCGATGCAGGACCTCCATACTCTGCAGCAGGTGAGAGAGCTCCAGCAAATAGGCCTCACACACGGATAGGTCTGTGAAACACGGTTAAAGCAGGATAGATGCTGAGAAGTCTTCAAATACAATGACATTAACTGGTTATCAGGTAAAACTATTAACTAGCTTCTGTGCTCAAACAGCTAATCAGAAGATTTCAGAAAATGATGATCATACTGCAATTTTTCACCATGGAAAACAGTCAGTGATTGGCTGCTCTGTGGGCAAAATGCTTGGTTGATGCCAGAGATCAGAGAAAAAGACAATACAGATCAGAACTCTGAATACTGGGGAGCTGGGGGGCTATAGCAGCAGAAGACAAGGTCACACTTTATTTTACATTGCCCCTAACTATGTAATACACTGTGTAACAAACGGTAATAACATGTAACTACATTGTACATAACCCTAATGTAGTTACATTTTATTACTGTTTGTTACACAGTGTATTACATTGTACTTAATGAGGTAGATACAATGTAGTTAAGGGCTATGCTAAATAAAGGGTGACCGAAGACACACTGGATACAATTTTATTAAGTGCAACATCTACCTAATACAGACAGTGAATATTAGGTTTGAAGATAATTTCACTTTTATTTGAACAAGTCCCCATCTGTGTAATTTTCCTGGAAGTGAGCTAAAACTAAGAGCTGTAATTCCCTTGATTGAGAATTATGAGAATGAATGAGAAGGCGCCAGATGCCGGGAGTTGGCCGAATCTGCACCTGTATTTTTCTGAGCGCCTCCTGGTTGTCTCACCTTTTGAGCACTTGTCCAAGTCATCAGAAGACTGGAGCCAGGCAGCTACCTTTGTCTGACTGTTGCAGCCAACCGGGAAGGCTGCCGGAGAATGCACAGTGGACTGCCTGCGTAAGGACATGCACTGCAAAAACAAACACACAGAGGTCAACCCAAAAACAATTTACTTTCCCTAATGACTTCCTGAATAGAGGGCATCATTGTATACCTTTCTAATAGAGGCACTCTCAGTTATGTTAGTAGAGGTAGGGGAGGGGTAGTGTGGGTAGAAGAATATTTTCTCGTTAGGGTACAAGGCAATTTCGTTTTGACGATAAACCCGATGGTGACGCAGTTTGGATACCCATTCATCAAAGATGTCTTGAGACTTAATCTGAAGAGCACAGAGCAAAAATCATCACAAATGGAGAAGAGGAAGTGTGTCAGTGTTCAATTATTTTGTGTAGAGATGTTTGATTTAGATTTGTAAAATGTCAAGTCCATAGCTAAACTGTCAGTCCAGTCAGTAGTTTCCTTGTGGTTTACCTTCAGGTGAACTAAACTATGTCAGTCCAGTCAGTAGTTTCCTTGTGGTTTAACTTCAGGTGAACTAAACTGTCAGTCCAGTCTGTAGTTTCCTTGTGGTTTACCTTCAGGTGAACTCAACTGTCAGTCCAGTCAGTAGTTTCCTTGTGGTTTACCTTCAGGTGATAGATGTTTTCCTCAGCATCAAGATCGATGCACTTGGCTTTCTTCTTAATAGCCATGACCGAGAGACCCACGTCAATACAGCCATGCAGTTTTCCCTTCTCAATCTGCAATACAAAGGAAAGTCAGAGCATACTCTTATAAATAAATTAGATTAGGTCTTACACAAATGCACCAGCAGGCTGCCCAGGTTTAAAATGCACTCATTTAAAGTCTGAAAATCAGTACAGCCTCAAAAAAAAGGGTTTCCCTATTTAGCATCTGCTAAAAGAAACTCTGCATTGCTAATATATAATTAAGAACAACTGGCAATAGAGATGCATAGTGTGATTCCTATTACTGATCATCATACTGTGTGGGAATGAGACCTACAGGCACCAATAGTGAATAAACACTCAGTAAAAAAAGAACATCATTAGACACTCTGCAGAAACTGTCAAGTGCTCATAACACGGGTCAGAGAAGGGTTTTGTACTCACATCAGCACTACACTTGCCATATTTCAGGATGCCCTTGTCCAGCAAAAAGTATCTCTGCAGAGAAAAAGTGGGTCAAAATGACATGAAGAAAGTCACTGTGAAGTCACTTTTATATCTCCTCTACAATCCACCAAATTATCCTTACGTTTAATGACAAGAATCTTGCTAAAAGCCCAAAGATATGAAAAGACAGTGCCAGTCAATACTAAATGTATAGAGTTTCATTAACAACCAGGGCATCAGATAATGCATCGTGGAGACACAACACAAAAGCAATATAATCTCATTAAAAGGAAACCGTACAGTACATATGATTCAGATGTGGCAGAAATACACTTCCAATCGAATTAGTGTCAAACACAAATTGCACTGATGTCAAAAGATTATGAAAACTGAACTTTTCAAGGACTTCATGAGTACCTTGTGCCAGCCTTTCATGGGCCACTTCCTCCTCTTCAACATGTAGCCCTGTTGTCTCTGTGGCTCCTGGACATTGCTGAAGCCTCCTCTTAGGCCCTCCACTATTTCCCAGCTGTCCTGTGAGTTAATGTGAGTTATTCACACACATGTGCCAAATAAAGTCAGGTCCATGATTCCTAAAGTTCATTTAAATGTTTGTTGTCATTTCCTTTAGTATACCATTTACAAAATTGGCCTACCTGCATAATCTCAGTTTTTACCATAATCATTTCCTGCTTAAGATCCAAAATGATCAGGTCTATATCTGTGGAAATATTGGGATTAGAGGATATTTCATCACAGACTAATCCACAGAATGTGTGCTCTGCAGTCACAACTCCAGGAAAGTCCAGGATTACCACTACATTAATGGACACTGAGAATATTGCACCATTGTTAATAATTTGATTGTGATGTCTATAATGTTTATGATATTATCATAATTATTGACTAAAGTTAATCTACATACATTTATGAGAGTTTGTTTTGTTTTCATCAAATCTGTTCTCAATTTGTGAGGTTTAAACTCAATTTAAATCCTATAATAGACTATCAAATGCATATTAAACAAACTCAAACACACCAAGCATTAGCTGACGTCCAAATGTCCCAGTTCTTCAGCGATTACATGTGGCCGACCTCGAGGTGACTTTGTACTTTTCTTTGTGCTTTCCTAATCCAGTCCAATCTGTCTCTCTGATTACAAGACTTCTGGAGGTTAGACCATTTAAAATAAAAAATGCCTGTTTCCATGAGGTACAGGGAGGGGGAGTGGCTTGTGGGCAGCCCGGGACACACTTCATGCACAGTCAATGACACAGTCACGCAGTGAGTCATTGCCAAAGATTGCCTAGACGCAGTTCTTCAAGGTCAAGATACTAGAGAATAAATGGGGACATGTTTATTATAAGCCAACCATATATGCCAGAGCTGGGAATACTGTCTATTAATCTAATTAAATAATACAAAGTGACTTGTCAAGTTCCCCAAAACATAACTAATAGTATTTTTCTAACACACTTAATGGAAAACACTGCAGGGTAGATAGTCTTAGCCCGATTGGTCAAACAGAGTCATGTGACAGAGCCAACCACTGCACCACTTTGTCACCATGAGGGACATGAAGCAAACAAAAAGTGCTTTATTAATAATAATAATAGTAATAATAATGGATAGGATTTATATTGTGCTTTTCAATGCCACACAGCTTTAGTCGTTAAAGGGACCATATTATGCCCTTTTACTAAGGTTTCTGAATATGTTTAAATTTCAGTACCTAAGAAGATCAGTGCCTCAGAACAACTCTACATATGTGACTGAAACAAAATACAACATTTGGTATGTGACTGAGAAGCTAACAACAGTAAAACATGGCAGAAAGCTAAACGTTAGCATTAGCACCCTTTAATGTTTAATGCATGCATTTTGATACAGAACCCTCAGCAGACATTTTATTTGATAGGGAACAAGATAAACCGTGTAATCCAATGATCCACAGGAAGCATTATAACAGAGCTTCTCTCCCACAGTGTTGGGTGGTATGAGTTACCTGTCTGCTGTCATGTTTGGAGGAGGAGCTGCTGTTGCTACGTGACAATGAAGAGATCTTCTGCGACATTGTTGAAGTGTTCTCCTCAGAGCCCATCTCATCTGCAGACCAGGGCGACTATGACCGGAAAACTCGAATCATCTGCTGCAAGGAAATACAGGGGCCATACGGGGTCAGGGGGGGACGAGAGGGAGATGCTGTTAATGGGAAAAGCCCTCTAAAAGCCTTTCAGCTTGTCTCTTACTGAAAAATGCATTAGCCTATAAAGAGCATTTTGTAGTTTCCATTTTCAAGTTTCAGAAATATTGCATATAATGAGGAAAGCTGAACAGGCAAAATCCCCCCAAATTAGAGGCAGTGATAGACTACATAAATGGGCCTTGAAGAGAGAAAACAATGTACATGTTTTGTGTAGAGAGACACAGACAAGCAGAGTTATATTGTCTTTTATATAATCCAATCAGACTTTTCTGTGATTAGACACTGACTCAATTTGTTTTGCAATTTCATATAATCCACAAGAGCAGAAATGGGAACACGGTGCTCCTGTTCCCCCCGATTATATTTGCATATGGTCCTTGTGTGCCAGGACAAGCTGTGGATGACTGTGTATATAACTTTTTAAGAAAGAAACTTGACTGTATGTAACAACAGTGACAGTTCCATATTCATTACTGGTCAAAACACATGCTGGAGCAAACTAGTGCAAATCGAATTCCCCAAAACATGTGAAAGTAAAAGTTTAAATCAGTCTTGATATGAAACGTGCAAAAACACAACCAATAATGGAAGTTTTCCTGATTGTTTATCTTGATTTCTTGTAGGCTATGAGACGCTCAAAGACCCCTACAACAACCGACTGACAATCGACCTTTTGAAAATTCATTTATTGACCTGTTGCCAATTACTTTTATCTGTTTTTGAACGTTTTGGAATTGGGTTTGTATGCTAACAATATGCCATACCCTTTTACTTAGCTGTTGGAGGGGATGGTACCAGTCTCCACATATCATGACTTAAGTTGATGCTTTGGGGTCTGAATAAGCCCTTTATTACACTCTTAAACCCATATCTGCATATTAAAGCCATTAAGGAAGTGACACATGTACAGTTTCAGTGAGATATGAGCTCATCAGCCAAACGCAGCATTATCATTTTATGTGTGAAAATAATTGGGCCTCTTTAGGAAATAACAGGCTACAGTCAACCGTCACACTTCACACAGTCTAATCAACATTATGTACAGCGCCCGCAACGTCAGCACATTCAAGTGAATTCACTAATGCTTCCTGACAGGCTGACAGCTGGTCATGTGTAAATCAGTGGTGGTATTGTCAGGAATTCATTTGCTCATTTCTTTAACTTAAGTGGACAATCGTAGCACTGTGTTGTGTAACCAAAGTGATGATGGGCCTAACTATGAAGCCATATCAGTTAATGGGGTTAATGGTCAAATTAGATATAAATGCAGATACCAATTTTATTTCATTTAGGCCAACCACACATACATTTTTAAAGTGGCTGAGACTTTTCTGAGCTTTTATCCAGTTATGATGTTGTGATGTAACACTGCCTGCTCTTGCACTGTCAACAAACGCACCCAGAGAAGAATTGTTGCTACCACCATTTAACAACATTCAGTACAGACCAAAAGTTTGGACACATCTCATTCATTCAATGAGTTTTCTTTATTTTCATGAAAAGGCAAGAAATCCCACTTATTAACCCTGACAGGGCACACCTGTGAAGTGAAGACC
>JAVQKC010019280.1:0-24349 GCA_036025475.1 Philypnodon macrostomus
TATATATATATATATATATATATATATATATATATATATATATATATATAACTCAGCCTACAGTGCAGCTGCAATGTTCAGTCTTTGGTTTTCATTTATAGACTAAATGGCCAACTAACCAGTACACACAAGTTTTATTTTTAATTCTCTAATGTATTTTAAAAAATGTTTTTTTTTATTCCTCAAATCTTACACATTATTCTTAGCTGTATTTTTTGTGGTATATAAATGAAACATATATGTTTTCATTGTGATGACATTTGTAAGTTTTGTTTTGCTATGTCCACAACAAATAATATATGAACATTTAATTATTAAATCTAAATAATGAGAACAAGACAATAAGTGGTTTTATTTTCAACAGTAAATGTGTTTCATAATGTACTTGACCATGGTGCTGTCATATACAGCCCATGTGGCTGACTTTCTTTTAAACCTAGATTTGCCACATTAACTAATGTTATATCTATGTGCATTTTATTTCAGTTCTTAAACCATATCCACATGACCTGTGAACCAGCATAATCTGCACAGGAGTCACACAAAAATAATAATAATAATAATAATTATTATTATTGTTTAATATAATATATAGTTTTGAATATATAACGAATGCATATGAATTATGAATAGCCTACAATAGAAATACATTATCAACAGTATTCTGCCTAAGCCTCTAGCTCTATAAGTAGGCCTATTAAAGGCCTATTCTCAGATTACTTATGGTATGCTGTACTATTGACTAGTAATTATATTTGCTCAAATACAAAATAAAGAGCAGGATACTGCAGCTTAAAAAACAATTGTGTAGGTTATATTGACGAAAAAACTAGTGCTTACAGATAACATGAAAGCCTGTCAGATTTGATGGCTGAACTATATTATCCATTAGCATGTGTTAGCAAAATAAACGCGCCGGGCTGTCAGTGGTTCGTTCAAACTTAGGCCTATACTATTTAAGAAAAAACTACGACCCACAAACACTCGGTTTAAGGTGGTCCATAAAGTCATAATATTCTCGACTATATTCTTTGCTTAAACGCGCTACACATTTTATGGACATTTCAAATGAAGGCTCTTGTGGCCACGTCTAATAATAAGTAAAGTGAAGCTGTGTTTTTTGTTTTGTTTAAGCGATATATATTTGTATATATATTTAGCAGTAGGCCTATGGTAAACTGTAGAAAGTATTTTGAGAAAAGAAAGAAAGATTATTTTCATATCTAAAATATAGCCTATACAGTTTTAAGAATTGTGTTTTTATCCCCAACATTGTTTATGTGTTTGTTTTTATGTCTATATGATTGTCAACAAGTCAGTACAGTACACTAACCCTGTGCTGCCCCTCCACTTGTGTCTGTCTCTCCCTCATTGCGTGTTACATCATCACGCAATCGCTGTCCTCTCGTGGCCTAGTGAACCGGCTCTAAGCACATCACTCTTTAGCTGCTACTACACGCGCTGCCTTGATTCACTGGAGGCAGACGCACGCAGTGAATGGGCGCACGCATCCCGTCACGAAAGCAGCAGTAGCAGACTTGTAGAGAGGAGCCCGTGAAAATTAGATCTTCGTGACTCGTGAGAATGTATCCTGTTATTGTTTATGAGTTGAATTAGAGCCTAAATTAGCCCAATCAATTCTACCGCGTGTGTATTTACATTATTTATCGATAGATGTAGTCATTTCCCCCCTTTACGCACAAGAGCAGCCTACATATTTGAGCAGGCTAAATGTTTTATTGTATTGTAGGCTACATATATATTTTATTATTAGGCTCAATGATGCGTTTGTGGACATTATGTAGAAACAAAATTATTAGAATAAAAGCAGTTTCACAGTGTTTTAATATTTCCAGATTATCGCATGGCCTGCAAAAGAAATGCCGATCTAAGATAAAGCAGCTTATGAATAGGCTACTGGAGTGTCTTCTTGAGAGCTGACCTGATGTCGACAATATACTCAAGAAGAAAAATCATTACGGTCACGGACCTCTCTCCACTTCTAAAGGTAGGATACGAGGATGAGAGTGAAATGTCAGCTGAGCACGCAAGGTACATGTGCGTAAAGGACTGGAAACACCGTGCGTAATAGGAAGCGCGCAGTTTAAGTTAATAACGTAATTCTGAAATTGATACTTTCAAAATAGCTCGGTTTATTTTAAAGACATTATTGGGGCTTTTAGGAACCTTCATATTTTTGCTAAAATGTGTAAAAATATCACACTTGGATTACACAGTATTTGCCAAAAACGTCAATGTTTTATTACTGAAAAAGACACTGCATATAAATGTACTTGGTCCTCTGTGTCTCCAATACACTTTAAATCAAAACCTTAAAACGTCTTGATTATAGCCAAACTAACAAAACAATGTGTTTGACACAAATACAGAATCCTATTTTACACATGTGGTCAGTTGAACCTGTTAAGTCGTTATCCTGAGATGCCCTAAATAGTGGCTGATGAAAATCACTTCATTAAAAATACAAAGTTTGTTGAAGTTCGATTCACGCCAAAACAATTCGACATAAATATATTGAACAGCATGAACGTAGGCACAGGTCTAGTGTTCTTGTCCATGATTGAGCTGACTGCAATAGACATACAAAAATATTCCTACCTTCAAATGGATTTTTAGTTTTTGTCGCGCTGTTCATTTTTAGCATCTCGAAAAAGTTTGTGTGAAAATTAGCAGCTGGTGCCGCTCACATGTCTACTAAACCCGGTCCATGGGGCACGCTCTGCGGCTGACTCGAGGCCGGGCGTCCCAAAGAGGGAGGCAGCACCGGCACCACGACCGGAGAAGTCCTGGAGGGGCTGAGAGAGCCGCCGATAATACTCTCTATGGAGAAGGGTGAGCGCTGTGCCGGGGAGCTGGCTTTGTGCATGGAGGGTACCCCCAAACCAGGGCTGAGTTGTGGATAAAACCTGCTCCGGGCTAAGTCCGTGGTGGTGGGCATCAAAGACGGCGCGGGGATCATGGTCCCTGTCTGCTGCTGCTGTTGGAAGGCGATCAGTGCAGAGTGTGTGTGGTAGGGCGGCAGTGATAAGCCGTAGCCCCCACAACCGTACGGTGAGTAGCCGTATGCAGCTCCCGGGATCAAGGTGTTGTGGTCCCGCAGAAGGTCTTGTGCCTGCTGCCGCTTGAAGCGCTTCCTTCGCCGCAGAAAGCTCCCGTTGTCAAACATGTCGGCGGACTCCGGATCCAGGGTCCAGTAGTTTCCCTTGCCCGGGTTACCTGGCTCCCGGGGAATCTTGACAAAGCAGTCGTTAAGAGACAGATTGTGGCGGATGGAGTTCTGCCACGCGGGGAACTTTTCTCGGTAGTACGGGAACCGGTTGCTGATGAAGTCACAGATTTCGCTGAGCGTCAGCCTCTTCTTGGGACTCTGCAGAATGGCCATAGTGATAAGAGCGATGTAGGAGTAGGGAGGCTTCACAAGGGTGTTCTTGCCCGTGGGTTTGTAGCTGTCCCGTGAGGAAGTGGGGCTGTCCAGACACGGAGGAGGGGAACCGGCCAGGAGGATGCCCTCGTGCATCTGCGCAACCTCATCCACATAGGAGCGCGTGTGACTGTCGTCTTCACCCTCGCCCACCACATCTATATCGGTCTCTTCTGAGAGGATGGACGCATCGGACATCTCTGAGCTCAGAGTCATGGCTCTGTCTGGGCCCTCCGCTGATCTCCTCCGTTTTCAACAACTGCTCTGAGGAGGGAGACCTCCTCGCGCTCTATCCATACGTGTGCGGCTCCACGAGCGCTCTGGAGGATGCCAGTCGCTCAAATGTGTCGGGAAACCTGCGAAAGGGCCAAACGTGAACGCGAAAGGGGCGGTGCTTCGTTTTTTATGTCAGCGACATGGTCACGTGGTAAAAAACCATGCAAGCGCAAATGAAAACGAGAGAAAAATATAAGCTCATTGCATTAACAGAGTTTATTCTTTAGGTTTGATATTGCTCTGTCACTGCACGTGGTGCCTTTGGGGCACTAGGTCTGTAAGGTTTATTTTAACAATGCGAAAATGAAAAGAAATAATGTATAGCCTTTAGGCCCTGCATATAACACACAAGTGCAGCTTGATCAGCTATAGTGCTCGCACTGATTTTTATTTTTTTATTTTGTTTTTACAATATAGGCTAGATTATTCAACAACATAGCATATAGGCCCAATTGCTCACATTTAGGCCATAGGCTAAATAGTATACGGGCTGCTAGAAATAAGATAATAAAAGAACAATAAAAGAAGAGTGACCACAAATGTAGCAGGCTTATCCTACACAAACATGTGCCATATAACAGGCGGATCAGTTTGCGTGATGTGGTAGTTGTCTAGATTATCCGCGAGCCATTGGTAATGGAAAAGAGTCAGCTGTTAACTCGCATCAGTCACGGGTCACGCAGAGCCCATGCAGTCCCAAGCCGAGCTGCTGCAGTGAGGGCTGTTCGTGCATGGACACTAATGTTTCAGACCACTTCTGTTTCTTGTGCAGGCCCCGTGTTCAGCAGGAAAAATATGCCTTGCTATAGGCCTATAGGCCTAATGTAAAGGAAATCATTTATACAGAGAGGATAATATCCTATCACGGAACTTAACTGTACATGTTAAGAACAGACTACTGTCATACATGTGTTATTATCCATTATGATACAGCCCAGGGGTGTCCAAACTATTGTCCTGGGGCCAAATACGGCCCACAGAGCAATTTGGTCAATTAGGCTAGCCCAGATTGTCTTTGCACTGCATGTACACACATGTCTACATAGTCCAATTAAAAGAGAGCAATACCTTGTGTACAATATATCTTTACACTTTTGGTGTTCTGTGTGATTAATTATAATAAAGAACTCTAAAAAACAGAAGCCAGAGAGTGGCCCTCTGTATTATCTTTTGACAATATGGCCGTGTGGACACCCCCATAGCCTTATAGCCTGTTACACATATGCCCATTGTTACAATTGTCTAATTTGGTAAATTGCCTGTTTTCGGCATATGCTTTATCCAGTCTATTGAATGTTTCTGTTTTGTTCGTTTCACTTTATGGGGCTTATCGTTTGCTTCGGTGGCTTTAGTCAGGCCATATTTAGGTCTGTTGTAGGGTATTGTTCATGATTGTCGCGAGGCAGAAATGACGGCGGTAAAATAAAAACTTGCTGCTGGTTTCCCATAAACTTTTATATGCGCTCGTATAAGAACGCCATCTAGTGGGGAACGTCTGTCACAACCACCAGCCCAAAAGTGTTGAAACCGACTGGGTTGGTTACTAAATGACAACTAATGCTAATAGGTAACCAGGAGTGTTCTTACAATGTATGAGTTGCATTAAATTGTAGGATAGCTGTAGGCCTACCTCACTGTGTGTAGCAGGGGGGCACTCTTTATCTGCACATATAGCTACTGGTGACAGGACTGTTTTTATTAATGTGGCTGTGTCTGATGTATATGTAAAGCACTGAGTTGCATTAATTGGTTTGAAAAGCTTGTTTGATTGACTCAGTATGGGACTGACTGACTGCATTCAGAAAAAGTAGCCTACATTTATCGAATGAAATACAATACAAATGGCCTACATTTATTAACTTCACAATCAGCAGACGATTGTCTCTGGAGTCGATACATCACTCAGTTGTAGAGGGTGTTGGTACAATGGTACTTAATAATAATGTAACCTTTACTCAGTTACATTTACTATTAAGTCGGTTTTTATTTGATTTTTATTTTTGTTTAGTTTTACTACATCATACTTTTTACTTTTACTTGAATTATTTTTAGCAGCACCATTATACCCCTACCCTCTTTGTTATCTAGGTCCAGACCTTTATTTTGAAGGTTTTAGGAAAATAATTTCATTTTTGTCAAAATGACATAATAGGCCTTCATCTCCAAACGTTCAGTTGTATTTTATGGAAGAGCATAGTAGGCTAAGTAGTAGTCATAGGTATGAGAAAAGAGTAAGCATTACTTACTATGCTCTTCCATTAGATTTAATTTGATACTGTAGCCTACTGTTATTGATGTTATACAGAGGTGGGTAGTCCTCAGTTACATTTACTCAGTTACATTTACTTGAGTAACTTTTAAATAAATTGTGTCTTTACTGCACATACTGTGTACTTTTACTTGAGTAATGATATTTTAAAATCTTGGAAATCTAGAAAGAGTAAGAGTACTTTTACGCACCTCTGTGTGTCATGTAAGAACAGCTTTATGGGAAAATGTGACGATATGGAAATATTATTTACTTTTTTAGTTTATCTAATACATATTAATAATAAATGTCAAAATCAGTGTTATTTTTTTTTTTTTTATTAAACAAATAATCTGACATTACGCTCAGACAGTTACTCAGGACTTGAGTAGTTTTTTCCCCAGTACATTTTTACTCATGTGAATGAGTAATGAGACTTGAGTACTACTCTACCCACCTCTGACGTTATATGGGGTAGCCTGTTCTTTGGAGGAATACATGAGCGCTATGTCTAGTGTTTCTGTAGATGTTTTTGTTTGTGACTTTTTTACAGAGTAGCTACAGGTAAGTTTAATTGAAAGTACAATGATCTGAACCTCCAATAGATGGCGCTAATGGAACATTGCACTTGTGCTCGAGGTCACTTCCTGCTTTCTCTCTCGCTTCCATCTTGCTCCCGCATGTGTCTGCAGTTAGTTTACAGGTCAGTGAGGAGCTTTAACTATCTTCTTCCCTGCACTGTTTTGTCCTGGTCGACCTCAAGAGGTAAACGAAAGTCTTTTCTGAGTAGACGTCGAGGTCTGCGAGGTGTGGAGCTGTTGTCGAAGTGTGGCTGTAGTGGGCAGGGTGACAGGCCGTGCACTCCAGTCTCTGTTAGCTGGGGCTAACTAGCTCACATTAGCATATGTTTACGCATTGGAACTATGCCGCACCCCAATTTTTGCCAGTGTTAAACTGAACTTTTACAAATGATTGCTTTCATTTTTTGAATATTGACAACGACTCTTTCGGTCAGTGTACCTTGAATTGTACATTGCTGTGTGGCACAAAACGATCCGGGCTGTGATGTCCCATAATCGGCCAATACACGTTTTATTATTATACATAAACAAGTCGCCGTTTACCTTGAGTTTTATAGAAAGTGAATCAAAGTGGAACTGATCTAAAACACGTTTGACATCTTCACACCGGCTCCCCCACCTGCAGTCATATGACGAAACAATGTATGATATACATTGGTCGTGCTTTTACTAACCAATAACCCTTATCTCATGTTACGTGATTTGTCTTTGAGCCTGGCTTATTCCTCGACACTTTTGTTTTCTATTAGAGTTCAGAGATTGGACACCATTCAACACTCAACATGGTGATGTACTGTGCAGGCACACTTGAGGGTATATAGAGTCAAGTTGTTTACAATTATTAGTGCATATTAAGTCTCTAATAGTTTTGTGAGTGCATTAGGCATGGGATGGTTGTCAGTTTTAAGATATACATGTCATTGTCTGAATACACTAATGTTTTAGGACACGGTTACCATAGAGTCACATGCTTGTGCTGTCCCACCCCTAGAGTTCATGCATGTGCATGCCTCTAAACCTTGTATTAAACATTTGGGTGAATACGTATTTTCTTTAGATGAAAGAAGCAGTTATGAATCAAGAAAAACTTGCTAAACTTCAGGCACAAGTCCGCATTGGCGGAAAGGTAAGAAAATGCTTGCGTTTGTGTAAAAATATATATTTTTAAAAAAGGACATTCAATGAAAGGCTCTGCACATAATTCATACAATATTGTTTGGTGAACAGGGGAGCGCTCGCAGAAAGAAGAAGGTTGTGCACAGAACAGCCACCGCTGATGACAAGAAGCTCCAGTTTTCGCTAAAGAAACTTGGTGTCAACAACATCTCTGGTATTGAAGAGGTACAATTTTACTTAGTATTTTATAGCCTATTTGTTTGATAGTGTGTTCCGCTGGTGTATTTACAGTCATTTGTGTTGTTTAAACAGGTTAATATGTTTACAAATCAAGGAACAGTGATCCACTTCAATAATCCCAAAGTTCAGGCCTCTCTTGCTGCCAACACCTTCACCATCACGGGTCACGCTGAGACCAAACAGCTGACTGAGATGCTGCCGGGCATTCTTAACCAGCTGGGAGCTGACAGTCTGACAAGCCTTAGGAGACTCGCGGAGGCCTTGCCCAAACAGGGTCTGTACATAAATGAGTCCTGTTGCATAGTTATGAGGTCAACTTTCAAATAGGTCATTCATGACAATAAGCATTGAAACGTGTTTTTTTTTTTTTTGCTGTGCAGCTGGAGATGGAAAAGCGCCGATTGCAGAAGTAGAAGAAGAGGATGACGATGTTCCAGGTGGGTGCCAGGACAATTCACATTTGCATTTACAAAACCATGGTCCCATAGGTCATACCAGTTTGCATTTAAATTTCATATGAACAAGTCATTGTTTTTCTTACAGATCTGGTGGAGAATTTTGATGAGGCATCAAAGAATGAGGCTAACTAGAGGATACAAGATTCTCTGGAATGTCAAAACCTATATGGGACTATATGGGACACTGTTTTTTTTCTTCAGGAGTGGAGCTGTTAATATTGTCTAACGTCGTAATAAAGTACTTGGACACTGTTTTAAAATGCAGTTTTAGCATAGTAAGTCCATGGGGTATATCCATACCCTTTCTACTTGTCACCAGAAACAGACATACATAGTGCTCTCAGAGCTGTTGGTTCTGTTAAATTGTGTCAAACGTTCCGCTGTAAATCTGATTCCCTGTTACTGAACATTTCTTTGCGGCCACGCTAAAACCATTTTATCTGGAATAAACCTTTGCTACTGTATACAGTTGATGTTTTATTTAGAAACGGCTTCACCTCACCAGAGGGGATTTGGGAGATATAAAATACAAGTACCCCTGTACAATCTCACACTATACAGTGACAATGGAGCCAATTCCATAACATACAGACAAGCACAAGACATTTTTAATGAAAAATAAATTAAACACAAAACCAGACATTGGCAACAATGGATGAGACAAAGTTTCTTTTTTCCACAAAAATAAGTTAAGCCATTTAAAACACACGTAATGTTCAGTTATGACACAGACTAAATGTTTGACATGCTCTAGGTGTGTTGTGACTGGTCTAGTAATAAACTACATGTTTAGGTTATGTTAACTCATTCATAACTCTCAAACCACTCCACATCTAGACCACAAATAAAACCTTCACACATGGTTGTCGCTGAGTACATTCTTCATTCTCTGATTCCCATTAGTAACTTCAGTAAATGAGCTTCCATCACCTGTTGAACTGCAGAGAGAATACATTTTCAATAATGTTTGATTCAAATGTAGAAAACACTTAATTTGTACATACCATTGCGATGGCCCATTGCCACAGCCATATCCATTGCATTGAAGCCAGAGTCAGACTCGGTAGTAGGATCAGCCCCGCTTTCTGTATTTCATACGAGTAAACCAAAACATTAAAGAAATATATATATTTCTATTGCTCATTGTTTATAATGAAATACTGAAAGTCAATAAGAACCAACCTAAAAGGATTTCCACACAGCGCACATGATTCCCATGGACGGCATACAACAGTGGGGCTCCTCCATTCTAAATTACACAAAAAAACTCTATAGTAATTTTAAAACAAGACAAGGGTCACTGAAGAAAAGCTTACCCAGTCATATTCATTAACATCAACGCCACAGTCGATGAGCATCTTCACTATATCTGTGTATCCTTTACTGCAGGCCAGAGACAATGCACTTTCTCTCCCTTTAGCCAGAAGGTTAGGGTCTGCTCCCTGATTATACAGAATCATAAGGTAAGTATGGATAAACAATACAATAATAAATATGCAAATGACACATGTGGAGAATGTACATTCTGAAGCAAGAATTCCACAACAGCAATCTGCCCATGAGCAGCTGCCCACATCAGTGGGGTAAATCCTTCCTCATCTTGAAGATTAATCACATTCTCTGTTGGTGACCAAAAAATATATATATATATTGTTTTGATATGAATAAAAAACACTGATTCTAAAAAGGAGATCAAAGCAAATTCACCTTGTTCAATCCTACTAGCTAGAAACACCATTTCTCCTTGAGCTGCAAGCTGATGAATAGACAGGGCTGAAAAACACACATACCTTTATAATAAACTGATTAAGCAAATACACAAACAAATCATCAACAGGAGCTCTTACAATGCACGAGTAGGGGGGTAGAGGACACCTCATTCCCACGGTGCTTGTTGGTGAGAGTGGTCGACTGTTTAATGGGAGAGAAATGTTTGGTAGTGGACGGGGTGTACACATGACGCACTTGTATACCAGGAGAAGGAGAGGTCTGGATGTTGCACTCAGCTGAAACAAAAACAGACACAATTACTAATGAGCTCTATGCCAAGAGTGAGTCTAGATCAGGTCTAAAAGTAATAATAACTAGTAATAATATAGGAATTAATGCTGAGAAATGTTCTAGTAAACAAGGACAACACAGGGACTATGTGAGGATTGCACAAAGACAAAACAGACTAGAATGCTTCAAAAATACAGGAAAGCATATGTACAGCAGTGGTCCCCCATGCCACTATTCTATATTGACTGTCCCATGATACTGGGGACAGGTAGAAAAATACACTTCTTAAAACCATGTATATCGTCACGTATATTACCTTTGAATAACACAGAAGCCACCTCCAGATCGGAGTTGACCTGATCTTGAATGTTTTTGCTGTCTTCCTCGTTCAGGGACTTCACAAATCTTGAACACACATTCATGTCAAATCGATTGGGCAGAATAAACTTAATCCCCATGGCCACATTTTGATTGCCTCCATCATCGGCAACCCCAGGATCTTCGGTCTTAATAGCACCCAGGTCTGGCATCACACAGATTCCCTCCATGTCCTCGGCGGCCAGCGGGCAGTCAGTGCTTCCACGAGAGGCGTTGTCCATCATCCGGTCACTTAATGAGCTGATACATTGAGATTAAGCTGAAATACAGGACAAATAAGATCGATTAGGGCATGACTATATCACAACAACGCTAGCCTTTAATCAGACAATTAAACAACAATGGGGCCACGTAGTAATTTAAAGGCAGCCTGGACATGTTGTGAATGTGATTATCTAGGTCGCTAACGCAAACCCAAAATTGCCACCCTATTTGTGTTTGTACATCAACTTTTAAGTCCACTGTTATTTCAAACGCGTACTCACTTGATAAATAATCGTTTTAATCTTCGAACTTCATTTATTCTCTCATTTGTTGTCTACGCTGATGGCATATTATAACCCACTGCGCATGCGTAGCTGGGTGAGGAGGTGCAACTATTAATTCATTCCGTGTTATTTTGGTTCCGGTTAAGTCCCGATCGCATGAACCTGTGTTGTAGTAACAAACGTATAGCAATAGAGGGTCGTATTGAGCAATAGTTGGGTAATGTCTGTTTTTAAATGGAAAGAAGGAGTGTGCTCGCAGAGGCTTGACAACTGACAGCTCTGGAGCAAAAAAATAAATAAAATATAACACTATAGATACAACGCACGCCTGCTTTCACTACAACTATGAACGGCTTTCCCGGAACAGCAGTGGTTCAGGTTACAAATCTATCTTCGGCCGTCAGTAGCGAACAAATGCGCACTCTGTTCGGCTTTTTGGGATACATCGAGGAGCTGCGTCTTTACCCACCCGAGTAAGAACAGCATACCCAGGCTAGGCTGGCAAGGCTAAGCCATGGATATGCGGCCTCTGTGAAATTCACTATAATGTCAGCATTGGATGTCACGTCAGCATCTATTTTACCCTTATTATCTTTTTCCAGCAATGCTCCTCTTTCGTTCTCGTCCAAAGTGTGCTATATAAAGTTCCGAGATCCGTCCAGTGTCGGTGTGGCGCAGCATCTCACCAACACAGTTTTTATAGACAGAGCTTTGATTGTAGTGCCATGCGCTGAGGGTGAGTTAAACCAGCCATGTTCATACACTGTACATAATCAATGCTTTGAGAGTAGGAATTTAACTTATTGTTATAATAATCTGTTTACTGACTGAGTATAATTAGGGAACTTCAGAACCATAATACAGTCTAATGCCTGATGAGGTTTTTTGTTGTTTGTCTGCACAGTGATTAAACATATCCTGGTTATATACTCAATGCCCCAGAGTTTTGGTGCTATGTTATACAAATCCTCCCACTCCATTTTGCTGACACTCTCCTTCTGTGTACAGCGAAAAATGAATGCTTTCTGTCCTCGTGACATGGTGATAGAGATGGCTACTGACTTTATTAATTTGGTTTTGTATGTTTTTTTTCTGTGTGATTATGTGTGCATATCAGATCACTAGACTGGCCCAGCCGTAACACTACACTAGCCTGAGTCAGGCATTGTTTTCCAAGCCACTATCCCCGATCGGGCCATCGCAGCCTTCATGGGGGAATGTGACCAGGAGAATAGCCCGCTGAGCCTTCCAAGACGGACACCTTGTCTCTTTTATTTTGACTTTATTTTGGTTTGTTTATTTTTCTCATACTCTCCATTCTGTCCACTCTCCGCTGTCTCTATCTAGAAACTACAGTATTGTGTTATATTTGTTATTTTATTTTATTTTATTATTGTCCAACCCCCCCCCCACTCCCCCTCTCTCTCTCTCCGCTGCAGCTACATCTTGTGTATTGATATCTTCAGGTTGCTACTGCATACCGGTGGGATGTGTATCACACATGGGATTCTATGAAGATTACTAACAACTCACTGAAGGGCATTGTTCCAGAATCTTTAGTCTAATGTTACTGTTCTAGCATATTGATTCATTATTTATCCATTATTTTTCTTTTGCCTTGCATATTTTTACTATTGCATTGTGCAACATTTTAAGTCAACATGAAGTGATCAGAAAGGTTTTTATGTAGCTTATTAGCTCAAGTCTTGGATAACCTAAATTGTTCTTTTCTGTATCTGATGTTCTGTGCTATTAGTGATGCAGCCATTGGGGTTGTCTTGTGTTGCACAACATTCTGCGAAACGATCGCCCCTCGGGAAAGCGCCCATGCTTGATACCCTATGGTTCAATATCTTACCAGTGCAGGTGACCCAAACATCAAAGTAACTTATTCTCTGCAGTGCTTTTATCTTTCTTGATTTACACAACACTATGAATTTAATATATTCTATTTGTTTACAAATGTAAATTTTGGTAATTAAAAAAATAACGTAATGAGATGAAAGTAAGGGTGCTTGGGTATGTCATAATTAGACACTAACTCTATAGACAGAGGTGTGTATTCTTTCTTTCTTTCTAGACTTCAGTGGGCTTATTATGCAGGCATTGAAGAGACAGAGAGAACTTGATCTATTGCCTTCACTTACCCTACCCTTTATTCTGCAGGGAAAATCCCAGAAGAGGCGAAGGCCTTGTCACTGTTGGCACCTGCCACGCCCATACCCAATCTGATTCCTGGTGGAGGACTGCTGCCCATTCCAACCCCTGCACCTCTTCAAAATGTAAGTCTCAATTTCAGTTTTGTAAGGTTGGTATTTATTTGGCAATATGCTGATGATGTTTTCCTGTATACTTACAGTTGAATCTTCCCTTTGTCAATCGGATTTCCGCTGGTCTAGACCACATTGCATCCATTCACTCCCAGCCCCCACTGATGGGAAATGTTGACCCTACAAAAATTGATGAGATCAGGAGGACTGTTTACGTTGGCAACTTAAACTCACAGGTGAATGAACGTATGAACAAACTGCTTTTTAAAATGATCTTTGGGGCCATGATACATGTTTGTTCTCACTGATACAATTTACACAGACGACCACTGCTGAACAGCTACTGGAGTTCTTCAAGCAGGTGGGAGATGTAAAGTTTGTCCGAATGGCTGGAGATGAGACTCAGCCCACCCGCTTTGCCTTTGTTGAATTTGTTGAGCAAGAATCTGTTGCCAGAGCCCTCACCTTCAATGGAGTCATGTTTGGAGACAGACCATTAAAGTATGTGTTTATTAGCTGATATGTTATAGCTGCAAACCCTCATTAGACTGGGCAAACTAATGTGTATGTACTTTCTCCTTGAAGGGTTAATCACTCCAATAATGCTATTGTAAAGCCTCCTGAACTGACACCACAGGCAGCTGCAAAAGAGCTTGAAAATGTCATGAAAAGGGTGAGAGAAGCTCAGTCAACAATTGCTGCTGCCATTGAACCAGGTAAAATACACTGCTTTCATCAGCTTTTATCAATGTGATACAATGAGGCTGATGTGTGTTGTTTTGGCAATAATTAAGCTGATTATAATCGAATGGCCACAAAAGAGCACTCATCTAGTTGGTCCCGAAGATCCCGGCGCTCACAATCACGTTCAGGAACACAAAGGAAAAGATCTCGCTCAAAGCACAGGTGCATAAACGCGTAAGATCTAAGCTCTGCTGTTTGTCAATGAGACTAAGAGAATAATGCATGTTTTTATGCTTCATGGAGCAGAACATCACAGAGGGTGTGTCTCAGTGACTCTCACAGTTCTCGTAGAGGGCACCGGAGGTACTCTTCCTCCAGAGGCAGCCGCAGCCACTCCAGGTGTGTGCATCGAGTTCACACACTATACAGTATGTGCAGAAACTACTACATTCTATTATTGGTTTGACTTTTTGGTCAGGGGTCACAAGAAGAGAAGCAAGGAACCGTCAAGAAGCCCTCGCCGTAAACCAAGATTAGCATCGCCCAAAAGGTACATTTTGTAAAAATGTTAATTTTTGATAGTTCTTTTGTGGAGTGAGGCAAGACGGATCTCAATCTGTTTTCCCATTCCTCGGTCTTTTGCCCTCAGTGCATTAAACTCTGAGTTGATTAAATTAATTAAATTATACTAATCCATCATAAAATATTGTCTTTCAGAAGCAAAAAAGACAGACGAAGGGAGCACAGTAGAGAAAGAAAAAACCACTCGACATCGAAAAGAAGTCGCAAAGAAGTGGAGAGAGTAAAGAGCAAGAGAAAACCAACAAAGGTGATGTACATGTGTTGTACATTACATGTGTTGTACACGTGTTGTACATGTGTTATTATATTAGATAATACTTCATATTGTCAGATCAGAGATCTGAAATTTGTCTTGCACATAAAACAGTTATAGACGTGTTGTACATGTGTTGTACATGTGATGTACATGTGTTGTACATTTGTTGTACACGTGTTGTACATGTGTTATAGACGTGTTGTACATGTGTTGTAGACGTGTTGTGCATGTGTTTTGTCATGTGTTGTACATGTGTTGTACATGTGTTGTGCATGTGTTGTACATGTGTTGTAGACGTGTCGTAAATGTGTTGTACATGTGTTGTGCATGTGTTGTTCTCCAGAATGATAAAGTTCAGAATTTGCGTTTTACTCTTTACTGTGATTCAGACTGGTGTGAAATGAGGTCTGACTTGACTTCAGAGTCACAAACTTTCTCAAACGATGATCTGTTTACACTCCAAATTTGAATTTTATACCATGACCTACTTTCAAAACCTTATCTGAAAAATACCACATTCAACGTTGTTCCTGACATGAAAGGTAGTTTCTTGTTTGATCTCATGATCATAGTGGCTGCAGGTTTGTTTATATATAATAATGAATTATAGCTGTTTGTTTTTCAGGCGCACAGAAGCTATAAAAGGGAGGAAAAGGAAGAATATCAAAGTGACAGAGATGTGTCATCTACTCCTAGTGACGATATGTCGTCTGAATTCCCCCAGCACAATGGCAGCTATAGGAATCATGAGGACAAGGCATCTATGTCAGTGTGACCATCACTATGGTAATCTGTACATTGTGTTGTGTTTTGCAAAGATGAAAATATCTCTTGGTTATGCCTTCTGTGATGTGTGTATTGTTACAGGACTCCTGTAGTTCAGGTTCAAGTTTTTATTGTTCCACATGAATTGCAGTGGTATTTTAATGCTGATTCTTTAGTTTGGCATTGCCAGTTTATGACGAGCTAACAGACTTTAAACATGTCTTTGTTTTGTTGTGATGAGCCTTTATTGTCATTGTTCAACAGCAAATCCCATAATACAGGATATATTCTAGCAGATGTCTCTCAAATGTCCCACCAAAAATACTCCTTTTCCCAGTTGCAGCTGCAGTTATTTCCACATGAATTCTGTGCCACAAAACT
This sequence comes from Philypnodon macrostomus, assembly GCA_036025475.1. NCBI lineage: Eukaryota > Metazoa > Chordata > Actinopteri > Gobiiformes > Eleotridae > Philypnodon > Philypnodon macrostomus. Next base: position 16,167 of record JAVQKC010019280.1, read on the forward strand.
TAACTTTCCTTTTTGTTATTTATTTGTTATTGTTGCATTGTGTAAGGAGACAATCAAATCTCCAGTATGTGCTGAACATTCTTTACCTCCGCCAAGGAGCGGCAGCGTTGGCGTGCGTGTCTCTGTGTGTGTGTCTGTTATACAAAAACTACTGAACGGATATGGATGACATTTTCAGGGTGCAGGGATGACACAAGGAAGAAGTGATTCTATTTTGGGACTGATCCGGATCACTGTTTGATCCAGGATTTTTTTCAAAGAATTTCTCATTCACTTGAATGGGACAGGGCCTGTGCTGTGAGAGTGCTTCTCCCTCATCCCTCCCATCTCTGGCTCTGTGGTAAAGTCACAGCAGAGGAAGACAGCCGGTCAGGCACATAAAAGTGCTGTTAGATCTACAGGCCAAACAATTAAACGCAACAGCTCTGCAGGAATTACGGCCATTGTTAGTGTTAACACAGACGTGTCCGTCCCATTGCAGATGTAAAAAAAATATGTGTTTATTATTAACTCATAAACTCACTGACTTGTTTAGAATGAACCCTTTGAGCAAATGACAGGCCACAATACACAGCAGCTAATTCCTACTTTTACTACTTTTTCAGTTTTGTGCCAGATGACACAGTTTTATTAGGCTCTCACTGTTGTTTCTGTGGTTTGGGTAACCTCTCATTGTATTTGGATGATTTCAATTATTTTGAATTGTCATTCATCGAAACAAAGAAAGAGAAGTCATTGGTATGTCTTTTGTCCAGTCCCACAGAAGGTTCTATTTATTCTATTCTATTTGTATTTTAGGAGTGCATATAGGGGAAATTACCTTGGCGGAGGTCTGCACGCTCTGAGTGCTTTCTAGTTAGTTTTTTTAATTCCTTATAATATGGTCATTTCTTTTCACAGATGATTCCTGATTAAATGCTTTGTTTTACAGTTTTACTCATTTACAAAATCCCCTTTCTTATAGACCTATGCTAGAACTGAAACAATACTTGAAACAATACTTGAACTACAGGATGCAAAGTGTTCTCTGACTTCATTTTTGAATGTCAGATTTATTTTGAAAGCCACTGTTTTATGTCTATGATACATTTGATCATTTTATGCCAACATTGCTGCTTTGTTTGATGTTTTAAAAAATACTGTAAAGTAACTTACTGATTGTCCAACACAATGAACACCAACACAAATGATAATTTTTGTTCATTCTGATCTTGTGATGCTATGAGATAAACTGTCTATAGTCATACATATAATAAAGGTATCTCTATATTCATAGTCATTGTAAGATGAGAGAGTTGTTGCAGGTCAGCACAGAGAAGTCAAAAATATGACTGTACCTATTCAAATAAAAATGAGACTTTAATATTTTGTTACATGTTGGATTACATTAATAAATACTTATATGCTTATTCAAGCATGTAATGAGTGTTGCCATTACATTGTTTAAACATTTATGTCTATGTAAGAATTAAAATGATATGCTTAGAAAATATTTTTTCTGTATGTAAAAACTTACACAACATATTATAACAGTTTTAATAAAAAAGATACTCATGAAATCTCTTTATAAAAAACAATCATCTTGGCTCACAATGCGTTGTTTTTTAAAACATAAACATTTTTTTCTCCATCCTCAAGTAAATTGGAAGACGCCAAAGCCCCTGACCAGAGAAGGACATACGAGAAATAAGCAGATCTAACTAAATGCATGCCCTGTATGTGCTTTGGGAACTCACAGCGTTGTAGACATGTCAAATGTTGGACTGGAGCAAAACTGCCCAATATATTCAAGTCCTGGTTTAGTTACTACAAAGTCATCCAACTCTCTATTAGTGTCATCCATATCTTTGGCTGAGACGCTCTGAGGTATCAAACCTTGCTGAAACATTTCTATTGTTGTATATCCACAAGTCAAGGCAGTCTGTGATTCTGCAGGACCACTGTGTTCTCCGTCGGCAGAGTGGTTCAAAATGTCTTGTGTCCATCCAGGTGCTGTATCTAGTGAGTCTGCCCTTTCCTCTGTAGTGAAATGAATTTCCAATGATCTTAGAGCAACAGCTTCTTCAATAATTTGTAACCTGTTTGAATCCCACTCTTCCACTGTCATAGTTTGAATCAGTTCCTACAAAATAAAAGTGATATTTCATTTTCAGTATGCAGCCTCAAAAATCGACTTTTTACTTTTGTGCTTGAAAATACTCACCATTTCATAAAACTTCTCTATTTTTTGTACGGCGCTGCTGTTTTCAGGGTTTGGTATGCTTGGCCAAAGGATTACTTTAGTTCTAGATGTTGTGGAGATATGAAGTATTTTATTTTACATATGTACTTATCATGAGAAGAAAGTAATAATGGTACCTTTTTAATAACGGCGATGCAGCTGTGAGTATCATAATACATGCAACAAAAATGATAATGATCACATGGCCTTTCCGGTTATCTGTGGAGACAAATAAACTACATGCAGTTTCATATCATTGTGTTAAAACCTTTAGCACAAGGTAAGGAAAACTGATAATGTAATAATGGTCAATAATGTAATACCTGCCTAGAATGTAAAAATTCTGTCCATTTTTAATGTAACAAACCCAAAAATGTAATAACGTTTTTGAGTCTATAACGTAATAATAATTTGCCAATAATTTAATGTAAGTTATTACATTAGCAAAGAAAAATTTCAATGCAAAGGCCAATAATAAAATAACCAAAATGTTATACGTATTTCATTATTGGCAGTTTATTACATTATTGGCTTTATTACATAAAAATGGACAAACTTATTACATTACTGGCCATTATTACATTATTTGGTTTCAACAGGGTGTGAAATTTTGGGCAAAATCTAAATATTTTTACATAAAATAAAATCTTACAATGAGCTCTATGTAATTCCAAAATATCACAGTAATATTTCTCATGCAATTACAACACCCTACTCTAAATATGACATAGAGCAACTGCATATACTTGAAATGTGTGCACCAAAAGACATATGTAACTTAATACAATTTACAAAGAAATCAATTTTCCTTTAGTGAGAATCAATATCTGTTTATGTAAGCGCTCTGGCTGCTGAGTTTGTGAATATAATAGCTTTTTAAATATTTTACATTACTTTTTCTTGCTCTTTAGATTCTCAGCTGTGTGAATGAGTGAATGAGTGAATGAGTGACTGATAGCTCTAACCTTGGTCATAGGTCTTAAAGAAGCTCGTGATGCTTCTGTTTCCTGCGCCAGCTCGAGTGAAACCTAAAATCTGGACATGGTATCCCGTGCCTGTTTTGAGATCCTCCAATTTACAGCTGGTAAATGCTGCCTCTACGGTCCGATCTGCAAGAAACGGTAGAAATTTACATGTGAAACTCATTTCTGCTCATACTGTACAACTGCTCAAAAAAATCAAGGGATAATTTGAGCAACGCTGTATTCCGGAGCTGGAGGAAGTGTTATAGGAAGTGTCTGGGGAGAGGGAAGTCTGAGCATCTCTGCTTGGACTGCTGCCTCCGCGACCCGGCCCCGGATAACACACTGTCCTAGAGGCACCCTTATGTTGGTAAGTGAAAAATGAAAGTTGAAAACTGACTTTTTTCTGTTGTCTGCGCTCCTGTGTTGTACTCTTTGTAGTAAATGATGTAACCCAGGAGAAAGCCTCGCAGGTCGTCTTCTGGGATGGGGGACCACTGCAGAACCACTGAAGAGGCGGTCACGTTGAGACTGCTGATGTTGGTTGGAGCACTGATCGGCGCTATTGAAAAGAATGGATTGTGTTAATTGTATGTAAAGACATCTATATTCTAAACATAGTGGCTCACATATCCATTGCATGTGTCCCTAATTTACTAGCCTTTGGGCTGTCAAAAGTGTACATATTAATTTTTATTTAACCTTTATTTAACCAGGAAAGCCCCATTGAGATTGCAAATCTCTTTTTCAAGGGAGTCCTGGCAGTCCTTTAGTCCTTTACATGCAAACTATAAAGCTGCTATAAAACTGGTCATTATTATTATGTCTCCTACTTTAATATTTCTGCCAGTCGTGGGTTCAAATCTGTACAACCACTGTTTGCCGAATTTCTCACCCTGCTCTGTTCTCCTGACACATCTTCTCTATCCTGCCTCATGAAGGCATCAAAAACTCCCCCCCAATAAACAAAAACATTTTGAGCAGCAATACGCCAATAATAATAATAATGTCTATTGATTTTATAGCAGGTTGCATGTGTATACATTTGTGCCAGGAGTGTAACTGTAATCAAAAAATCTTGAAATAAATATGCCATCAAGTAAAACACTGACAAAGGTATCACCAAATCCAAAAAGAAAATGACAAACTGTACAAAAATATTCTCACGTCCTTACTTCCTTCCGTGTAATAGAAGTGCGTACTCCCGTAGGTCCTCTCCCCATTGTTGATGTGTTTCATGTTGCAGGTCTCTTTATTCGATCTTGTGTGCAAATAGAGTCTGTACCTCTTGTAAAGCTCCAAAGGTTCTGCTTGTTCAAAACAACTGCATCAATTCACTATTTCACATAATCTGCATTTAATATATCCGCTCTATACATACCTGAAAATTCAAGTCGCCTATAATTTTGATCCTTCTCAAAGAACGACGTGTATGCTGCTGCTTGTTGGTGCTTCTCACTCCACTCCACAGAGTAGCAGACATAGTTTTTCAAAACATGCAGCCTCCAATAGACCGTAAACGATGTACTGTTATGCACCGTAACATTTAACCTCCCATGGTCTGCATCTATGGTATAACACATATATCTATAAACACAAATGTGTGGACATTTAGACTGTCCACTCTGCAGCTGTTAAACATGACTGCAAAAACATACATAACACATAAAAAAGGCTGCATTTTGTATTAACTGCTGTTTTGTTTAAAGGGGTCCTATTAGGTCAACTTGACTGGGCTTTCTATAATGTTGTTTACCCGGACATGCCAAAAACATACCTGTTATTTTGTTTCATTTATGCATACTAGAGTAATCCTGTATGCTTAATCATAAAGACCTCATTTCATTTAGAGGAATCCACACCAAGGGAGCCTATAGACTACCTCTGTGCCTCAAAATAGCCCACTTCTGAAAAACCTGACTCTGCAGCGGGAGACTCGCTTGAAAAAGTATTTGGCCATGTTACACAGACAGCAAAATAAAAGACCGAATACTATTGGAAATACATCTGCCTTTAAGTAGCCTATACTGCATATACATATATATACAATCTATGAGTATTTACCTATCATATCCTCACACTTCTGTATTGTGAGTTTTAGGGCTTGGGAGACAGTAACATTGTTGAAGGCACTAATAGCGACTGTATAAGCAGAACAGGATAAGTTAAGTGCGATCTCAGTGTCAGTGACGTTAAGGAGCTCGCTGGGCGGCTCCCCGGAGGCTTTTTTGATGGTGACATGATAACCGTCAGGTCTTTCATTAGCGGCAATCTGAGGAATATAGAATGAAATGGTAAGACTATGACACATTTGTACACATTAGTACACATTATTATATTAAAGCTGCAATGCCTGATTTTCCAGATGTCAGAAGTAGAGCATAACATCTGAGAAAAAAAGAAAATTTGAAGACTGTGTGGTATTTGGTATTAGGGTAACGGAAGGAACTATTTAACCCGTCACATACTTCCACAGCTTATTCACAGTTATTTATTTCAAAGTATTAAAAGCCAACTCCAGACTGTTACACTCGTACTTCCTGGTTTGCGTGAGACTTGAGAGAGAAGGAGAGGAAGTCGAAAGAGAGTCTTGTTAAACTGAGATGTTTTTGGCACTGTTCAAAATCAGGTAGTGCAGCTTTGAAATATGAGATGATACCTCCCAAGTGAGATAAATCAAACGAGTGCCTGTTGACATCGTGTTGTCCACTTCCTTAAGACCGGTGAGAACAGGCTGCATTGTTATCTCTGATGGAAATCACAATTATGTCATACACGTCATAAAATTGATAAGGACAATATAATATTGCACTATAGGGCTGCACAATATTAGAAAAACTAGCAAATATGACTGGGTATGATTTTTTCTTTTACATTAACTTAGATTAAGTAAAGCAGAAACAGAAGATACTGAATTTACTTTTCAAAAAGACAAGGACTAAACCTACATTAAAAATGGACCAAACCGGGACTAAAATAAATACAAAATATTTGGCCTCAGGACAGTTTTTTTGGGACGGAGCTTAAGTTCCCGTCAGACAGCAGACTGTGATTGATCAATATGGGAATAATGATAATGTTATGATTGTCTCAAAACACTACAGACCTGGCGGGATGGTGTAAGTGTGACTCCAGGGGCACTGTGAGCAATCTTTGTTGACGTCACACTTTAACTCAGCCACATACGTCAGGTTTGGGTTTAGACTGTTCACTCTGCGGGTTTGAGCTGTCAAAGATGACTGCAAAAACATACATAACATATAAAAAGGCTAAATTTTGTATTAACTGCTGTTGTGTTTAAAGGGGTCCTATTGGGCCAACTCGACTGGATGTTGTTTTCTTTTTAACGGCACATGCCAAAAACATAACCGTTATTTTATTTCATGTATCACCTTCTAAGGAACTGACAATATTTGGTTTCACCTTTTAACCACTTTACTGCAACTTTACTCCATTTGCATTAGCTCTTTTAATGAAGTGGGCATGATCAGCGGGGGGAAAGAGGGCCTTTAAGAGACATGCACCATATCTGAGCTTTTTCTGCAGATAAAAAGAACACATTTTCCAAACATAATGCTTCTTGAAAAACACATGACCCCTTTAAAACTGCTATTTGTTCTATTGTGAGAAATAATTAAGTGTATTTGTCAATGAATATCTAAATAAAGACACTTTCACTTGTTTATCACGAACCTCTTCCCACAGCAGATCACCTTGTGCTTTGTATCTCATTATGTAACTCTTAATGAAATTTTTCTCCTGTGGAAGCCAGTCCACAGTCACATCCAGTGTCCCATAATGACGATAGAAGGCGACCCCATGAGGAGGCCCACATCGGACTGAAAAATGGAGGTTTGTTCATAGACACAGGCTGGTTTTAAAATAACAACTGATAGACAAGAGAAAATACTTACATAGAGCTCTGGGTGAACCCCTGAAGATGGCCTTTGTGCAGTTCTTGTCCACAACCAAAGCTGTAATGTTTTTATTTTCAAATATTGTAAATTTCCCAGATGTTTCTGTTCGGTTCTCATATTGTTTGCAATATTTTCTTAAAAGCAGAACAGAAAAAGAAAACGGGATAAATTAGCTTCATGTCTTCTAAATGTCTGAGGAGACACTCTGCAACATGTGCAGGAGTGTGCAAAAATATGACTTATTTATTCTCTCTCTGGTAATGACGCGTCACATTTCTTATGTTTACGTAAGTCCTTTTGAAAATAAATTCTGCATACATTTGACTACCCTAGTAATAGTATTCAGGTAGATTCAAACTTTTTGGTGACGCTCATTACCTTAAGCACATGAACTTGATATGTTAATTTTCAGTATGTTGTTTGGAAATACCTTTTCTGTCTGCCTTTAACTTAATAGTTTATTTTATTTGATTTTTCATCAAATACTATCATTTTGGTGACTTCTTGATACTTGATACTTTTCTACACATCTCAAGTTTTTAACAAGTACAGTCAGATGGTGTGTGCTTGGTGTGGTACGTACGATTGTTGTATGATGAGGCTGTACGTCTTTATAGAAGTGCTGTTATCAGTCGTCCACTCACACCTCCAAACTTTTATACCCGTTACTTCTCGTCTTCTAAAACAGTCTAAATCATAAACTCCTCCTAAAACAGAAGATTTTCAATCTCGTATTCACATTTGATCAATGATGATGACTCAGTCTGAGCTTTAATGATTCAAAGTCAGTTTCATTACCTAGATGAAACTCACAGGGCTGATACGAAATGTTACAGATAGCTGAAACAAACCATTGTGTTGGTGAATTTTGCACACATAACTATGTTCATTCAATTATATTAGCATTCCTGTCCATACAGGTGTGTAGCACCAGACAGTGCAGCCAGTGCAACTGAACTTGGGCCCAGAAGGTCGAGTGTGGCTTTTACATTAAAAATCCCATAGAATTTGTCACATTATAAAATGTGAAATATGGTTATAAACAAAAAAGAAAGTTATATATATATATATATATATATATAT